>QYTT01091329.1:47395-59558 GCA_006980735.1 Dasypogon diadema
GAAGTGAATCGTTATCCTTTCAGAACAGACGCTCCCAGACGAATTTGGAAAGTTTGCTAAGCTCACAGGATTTAATGAGTTTATCATGCTGACATGATTCAGAAAATTTCCTAATTTGATGCGGATGTAGCTGAAAGGTTATTTATAGATATCCAAAACTTTTAAGGATGTGTGATTAGCGCGTTAATTTCATATACTCCAGTAGACAACATCAGAAACAGGAAACTTTTTCACATTAAGATAATTATGATAACACCCCATTCCACTTGGAGTATTAACGTACTGTATAAGAGACGCTCCAACTTCTGCCATTATTTTATTTATTGATTCTTTGACAGTGTGTGAAACAACCCCTGAACCACTGATTACGAATTGATTACATTAAGTATCGCTACTCTAGAGTAGCACGTCACGTAAGTAACGCTTTTTTACTTCAATAAGAATTTCTTTTATGCAAGGTGCACTTTCTAGAGTTATTTTTTAGTGTGGAGAAGTTTTCATTATTTTTTAATTACTTGTACTGAATACCACCGTCTTTTAAATTTTTAACCCTACCAAGCAAAACAAAATTCATTGAAAATTTCACCTCTAACATACCGTCGTCATTAGACGCCTTAAAAATTAAAATTTCACGTAACAAGAAAGCAAACTACATGCAGTGCAATTACTTCCTTAGCACCCTTTCCAAAAGTCTTAACTTTTCTTACATTAAATCTCTAAATTCTTGAAAGCCTATTGTGCACACACATAGTTAGTCACCGAAACAACGTCTTTAAGAAAAACCTCCCTAAACCATGCCTACTACAAGCACACGAGGTATATTTGTAATCCAAACGTACTAATGAGAATCCGAAGTCTGGCAAGAAATTAATCAGAGATCTAACAAAAATTGTATTTTCCCCCATGAAGTGACTTTTCCAGATAATTAGCCAATTCAATTGTGTACGAATTTTTTCTACGTCAATGCAGACTTTGAGAATTTTACTAAAATAAGAAAAGGGAGATAAAATGAATCCGAACAAAAGAAATCCTTTATCTAGATCAGGTTTTCTTCCCGCAGAAGATTAACACAGGAAGCGATAAGTTTCCATGAACAAGCGAGAGCCCAGAGACTTTCTTTAATTTTTCCTTTGGAACATTTCGAAAAGAATCTCGGCTAAAAGCCATTTTGTTTACAATTCCATTTAACTGCAACAGAAAAGGGTTGGTTGAAACTCCAACGTCAACCCTTTTAGGAACGAGGGAAAGATTACAATCTGCTCCGAATCCCAACCGACTTTTGTGTCTTCTCTAAGTCTCTTTGCACTCATTCACCACAACTCGGGGACTCTTCATCACTTTTTACTTACCCTAGTCAGTGAGTCTCTTAAGCTTTAATTTTTAACCTCCAACCCCATTCCACAGTTAGGGGCCCTTACACCACCAACGAACCCAAGCAGTCTGCTTAATTCCCAACGAAAGTATGCCAAACTGGAAGGCAGGCGACAAAGATTCTTAACGACGAGAACGACGCTCGTAAATCCTCTCATGACTCCTACATTCCTGCACCTCCTTGCAGCCATGTTCTTTTCGCCTCAATTCTATATACAGCACTATGATTTTCTATGGTGGCTCAAGTATATGGCACAAAACTCACTAAAGTTAGTGAAATATGAATTTGTGCTTGTGTTGGGCTTGTTGTTCCACAGGACAAGCTTTGTTAATTGCGCTTTGTTTAACAATAAAAATGACAGCGAGGACAATGCACCATTGATTTATGAACAGTCGATGTTTGGATCAATTCACTCCTGTTTCTTCCGCCCACAAAACAGCATCCATCATTCAGTCATTCGTGTCCAGAGCTTTTGGTTTATCAGTCAAAACAAGAGCTACAAAATGAACAAGTTGCTGAATACTTTATTAGTGGCGCGGAGTCCTCCCAAGTCAAATTAGTGTGACTGCTTTTTGACTTTCCAACAAGAACGGGCTGACAGTTTTTTGTTTTATCCCCAGGGAGATCATTAAATCATCTCAGAAAGAAAGAAACCGTGTCTCCTTTTGGCATCTCGTTAAACTTGGATTTGAAAAATATTTGGACACGAGTTGCATGACAAAACTTTTTAAGGAATTATTTAATATTTTCTGTGAATTTTAATAAATCCAATTTTTCACTCATTTAAACTGCCTTTCTCCCTTGACCTTTTTATGAGATTTCGAAGTATGATAACCAAAAGGTGACAATGATGGAATATATTATAATTGACAAACGAAGTACAAAATATTACTCGAAAATTAAGGGAAGATGGAGAGACACATCACATCAAACCAGAGGTGTGACTACCATTTTGAATCTACAAAACTAGTAATCATCAACATATAAAATATGCTTTTAGTACTAAATCTACAGAAATATACAGTTAATAAAAATTAAAAAATAATAACTGTCCTAAAATTGATCCCTGCGACATACCATTGATAATGGATGAAAATTCAGAAGACTCTTCGTCTATCATCTATCAGGTTTACCAAAGCAATACTTTATGTTACTGGGTACCTTCATCGCGTGAGTGTGGTATGTCCAACCTCTCCCCCACAAAGCTGCAAAGCGTCATAGCCGATGCCTCCCTAGATAGAGAGGTAGATAGAGTTGGAACATTTTTATAATGTGCTACGAGCCAACCTTCATAATTTCTGGTTATTCACTCTCTTTATTAAAAAATATGTTGCAGCAGTTTCTCCTGACATGCTCCTGTCTTTTTCGATCAGGAAAACGGCTTTCCCTTATTACCCAAAGCTATTATATTAAATCGACACTAAAACATGAGCCTTGATTTCCGCAAAGCTTTTCAGCACATAACTCATTGAACATTTTAGAGTAACATTTTGCTTCAACGACCAAAAGCAAATGACCAAAAAAACTTAATTTTAAATGGATATAACTCTTAATAGCATTTAAATCCCTAGACGGAAACGGAAATTCTAATGGCATCTCATAAATTGTCGAACCATTTGAAGGCCATCTTAGGGGGTGAATTTATGACTACTCAAAGTCCTATTTGCTGAGAAAATGGGTCTGAGTTTGGCAGTTAACGTACCAATCCTAGGGGAAACGCTACGACTATATAACTTCCTGCTACATACAATGAAAAACAGTCGAACAAAATCGGAAGCCAGTGATGAATCTCTTCTCCACTTTTAATAAAACTTCCATTTTTAGTTTTATCTCGATTGTAGGATTAAACCAATGAAAGGCAATAACTCACCAATGGAGGCCCGGTACATGCATGGTCTGCCTTCTCAACGTTCATAACGTATGTCTGCATCTTTCCCAGTTCCTTTGGTAGTCAAAGCAGGAATTGAATCCTTTTGCAAAATGCATCAAATTGGTCCATTGGAGCGGAAATAAGTTATGCAGGTTGGTGAGTTTTTAAGGTCATGTCGATCGTCTTCGTGCACTTTGATTACATTGAAAATTGCATTAGATTTTTTTATAGTACTCCGTCCTCTTTTCAAAATTTCTGATGATTTAGTGGAGCCTTTAATCTCATTTTATACCAATTTTCTGAGAGTACATACAATTTAATATAAATAAATTCAAGGCGTATGTGCACATAAAAATAAGAAAATGAAAAATTTTATTTCTCCTCATGAACAGAGGGAAGAACCTTTTACGAAGCGTACTCATAAAAACGACTGAGAATCCTGCATCCTTTAACCACGAAAATGTTATTAAATTCTTTACATTCTTCTTGTCTTGCTTACTGAAACAATTGAGAGCATCTGGAAAGGTAGGTATGTAGAAAATGTTGACTTCCAAATTTTACCAGAAACACATATTTACATACATTTATAATGTTAAAAATCAAATTTATCCACCTGCGCATGAAACTGAAGCAAAACGTCGACTTTGATTATGAAATAGTTCTCTTTAAGGGCAAATTGAATGTGAAACCCCCGCGGTATAAAAAACTTTATTACTTTTCAGTAAAGTAAATTCCTTATCTATCAAAGCAAAATGACAAATTGAAAAAAGGATGTTCGTTGCCACAACATTCTTCTTAATAACCCTTTTCTAACCTTAACCTGTTTGGGAAATGATAGAGGATAATAAAGTGAGTTAGCTAAAATGTTAGATAAATTTCAACTGGAAAAAGAGATGCAGTATCATGTTGCATATGACTTTGATTTTAATGTTGAAGTAACACACATTATTTTTCTTGTTCTCCTTGAAACTGATGCAAGGAAATGGAACCTGAATTTTCAGAAAATTATTAATGAGAAAACATAGAAAATGAGTTCATGTTAGGATGATATGAACTCTTTATAAGATTTCAAAAGCTGCACTTGTAAATACCATCATTACAGAAACCCTTTGGTATATTGCAATTATTAATGATCTAAATCTATAGAGAATCGTAATATGTACTATATGGAACCACTGGTTACCACATTAACGTTCAGTGCGTATCCTTTCAGAGTGTACATAAAGATTTATATGTACATTACTCTGGACAGGATACACAATATCCAACGAATTCAGGTTAATAGAAGTCAAGCTCTTGGGAATTGGCATCAATACTATCCTATTTCGTTTTCTCCTTATTGAAGCGGTTCTTCTCTTGCTGTCAATCTCCTCGATAATGAATTCTTTTGGCCCACAAGCCAATTTGTCGATGCTATTAATTCCAGTAAGACCTCTAATCAAAGATATCTCGAAATTGAGGTGGAATTTTGTCGAAACATTTCATTGTACTCTTTTTCACTGATATTCGGCATATTCCACATTGGGAAACTTTAGATGCCTAAGTTAAATTATCAAACATTATGCTGATGGGTTTTACCTCTGTTGCCGAAATAACGCAAAAATGTCATAAAATTCCTGACATCTTGCGGAGTTCGCCTTATCTGTTTTATTACTCGCCTATAAGATTCATATCAGTCTAAGACTGGAATACAATTTCCATATCTTAGCATTAATAGGATAGGTTTCGCAATCTGCCGTATCGGCAGCAAAGTAATAACACTGAGTGTCAACACTCTGAAATACCTTCGCAGTGGATAATACTCCCACAAAATCTCTGGTCTAATTTATGTGTATCTCCCAGTCGTTGGATCATTAATCCTACCCAGATATATTTTATCATTAAAGGGAAAGTGTTAAAATTAAAGGTCAGGATAGCATTGGTACTTGGTAGAATGCAGTAGTAGTAGAGTCTTTGTGTTGAATAAGATACGATAACAGAGGAGCCAAAAAGCGAAACAATACTTCTTGCAACAATACCTACGATAAAACTATAAAACACCTAGTAATTTCCTTCTGATCCCTTTCAAAGTACAATTTATCCTTGAGGAAGAAAAGAAATCAAATCCGTGTAGAATAAACCTCGGACTGATATTTTCCTAAATAGTTAAAAGGACACGAGACCTTTTATTGATCTCATGTATGATTCCGGAAAAAATCTAAAAAACTTTATGGCCGCAATAGGATACCATACTCGTGAATAGTTCATCCGGTTGGGGCAAATCTTGATATCCTTTAATTTGGGCATGTCAGAGCCCATTTCACTATTACAACCGAATCTCAGGAAACAAAGGACATCGCATAGGTATGGGAGAGGCCAGGAATGAATTTTTCCTTGTCATCAATTCAATTTGTGAACATGGCCCAGTGGAGAAGAAGGAACAGATTAACCTTCAGCCAATCCCCCATTCAACTGTGATGAGTTCTTTTCAGTCCCGGCAGGCAACGTTTGGGTTCGAAATTAAGATAATAGAATCACGTTTGGATAAATTCCATTCCTGATGCATAAATTAAATTTCAATTTTCTAGAACATGGTGCCACAACAGCTGCAGCTCGTTTGCTATAGGTCTGCTGTTGTCGCATCATGCATTGAAATTCGCTCGAGGAATAGATGTGGTCATGTCGTCTATGAATTTGCACTCGTTTCTATTACCTTGTATCCTTTTATCCGTCCTGTCAGACATGCATATAATTTTGAATTAGTTTCTCTATTGACATTCACAAATTCAAAACGCTGCCTGCTGCCTGCTTAAGCTCATTTTATGTCTTTTATTTTCGATTTTCCGGGCGGCTTAATATAAATTCAAGACTACTTGTCTTGTCCGAAATGCTATAGCTGTTCCGGCACCATGCCTTGTGAGACAGCTAAGAACATGCCTGTCAAGTTTAGATTTGTGTAAAGATCGAAGTTTAAAATCCCTCTTCAAAGTTTATTCGGTATCTTTTCTAGAGTACAAAACTCTTCAGCTCATTCTCCTCGAAAATTCAATTTATTTCACAGCAGTTGAGTTTGACAGAAGGACAAGAGGAATCCTCTTGGTATTGCTAAATTAAATTGAGAACTTTTGATAAATTCGGATAGAATACCAGCACAGGCTCTGGGTTTTCATTAAAAATCACAAACTAAACCAGATCCAAGTGACGAAGGAAATCAGTCATTAAAAGAGCTTTTGATAAAACAAAAGCGAAAGGATTTTCAAGTCTATTGTTTATTGAGATAATCCTTCATGTGACAATAGTAACCACTCTCGACTAATTAATATCGGTTGAATTAATAGATCCTACAGTTGTATATCGAATTTCTTTATTTGGAAAAAACTTTAGAGTGAAAAAATATTTATTGCTCCTCCTTTTTGAGTGTGTCACAGTAATCCACTCTCTATTCCCCTGTCCCCTGTTCTCATAAAAGTGAGCGTGAATTCTTGCAAAATCGGCCAGAAGTGTCCGTTTTCATGACATGAGCAATAGAAGACGCAATTGCTATTATAACTTTATTAATGAACAGATCAAAGCAAAAGTCACAAATTACAGTGATCCAACATTTTTATCAAGACTTTAGATCAAATAAAGACCCATCATGAGTCAGCCAAGCCTAAGAGCCAAACTATCAGACCAGAAAGCGAACTCATTGTTTTTATTTTATTTTATTTATTTTTTTTTGTATTGAAAGGATCCGGCAAACGACAGACTGATGTACTGATGTGGTAGAATAAGATTTCATTTTAATAGAAAATTTTTTGTTTCTGGCGGAACTTCTGAATTAGTCTGCATTCTATGCCCATATATCTCGTTCATTCAATAGGACTTTAGAACAATCCTCTCTTGTTTATGGACTTTCATATGCATCGTTTTTTAATTTAAAATTTGCTTTTTATTTCTGGCTAAGATACGCTGTATATTTGTCTATTTTCTTAGATGTTCAAAACTTTTTTGTCTGCTCCTTGTAACTATATTCTTTCTTAAATAAATTAAGTACGTAATTTATTAATATACCGTATGACCAAATATATTTCAAAAAAATATTTCCAAGACGCAAAAATAGACGAATATAAAAACATGTTGTGCGTCTATAGTTAATTTTCATTAAATTTGTACACGCGTATCTCATGTCACAATATAATGGCAGCACTTATTCATAACTTTCGCTTTACACATCTGCTCTTGCTTGACTTATACCAGTTCATCGGGACCATAATTTCATTGTCCTGATCTCGCAGGCAGTATGATATAAATACACTGTCTCAAGAAAATGATGTCATACAAACTGACTCGTGCAGGGAATTCATACGAATCCGTGGATACGGAAAAAGCATTCAATCAGAGCTTTGGTAGGATTTAGTTAAAACATTCTCATCCTTCCATCCACAATATGTCCTCCATTAACAGCGACAGTGAACTCGATAACTTTTGCAGAGAAATAGCTAAATTTGCCCAAAACTAAAATATCCTGTGTATATCCAATCACGTACTGTGCATGATTTATGTCTGATTTCTGATATGAGTTCCAGCAGCGACCAGATACAAATAGGATGCTGGATGCTCGCATCTGCTACCCAGTGAGGGCATGTGATGAAGAATTTCTCATCTCTCTATGTCCAGATTGCGTCCATAGGAATTTTTCTTTTAGCCACAGAAATGGGCAAGCCACACACTGGCGACAAATTGACTTGGTAAGTGTATCAAGGACGGACATTTCATTCAGTTCCTTCCGTCTTTCAGATACTGCTGAACAGTTTTTTCCTCTAGATTTTTAAATTATTTACTAACGACCAAGAAGTAAGTTTGTGCCCAAAAAATCTCATATTTTATCGCGTATTTGTTGTTTTTTTCTTGATGATTTAGTGCACGTACAAAATTTCTTTGCCCTGAAATTTGTATAAGAAATTGGACGAAAGTTTCTCCACCTAACTTTAGTAAAAAAGAAAATCACTTGGAAAAAATACTAAAAATGGAAATCTATTATAAAACAAATTAAAAAGTTGTAGTATGGGCAGGGAATCAAGTCTTCAGGGTAAATGTGATCCCATAGACTGCCTTCTTTTATTAGTTAAATTGAATTGACTTTGATTAGAAAGCTATGTTGCAATTACTTAACTCTAATTTTCAATAGCAGCTAATGTTATTTCCTCCAGTTCCACAACTTCAATACTTCTTATGCTCTTCCCCACATTTTCCTTCAGATTTCTCTGTAATACTTCGGTGTACTTTGTAATGTTCCTGTTCCAAAGAATCTTTAAAATTTTACTGCCCATTCGTTTGCTGGGTCCACATTCGACCAAAACTTGTATGACTCTGTAGTCAGACAGCGTTTTCCGATCCACCACCCTTCTATCTGCCAGTCTTTCCACCAAAGCGCCAAAGTTGTCTCCATTTACCTGTTTACATAACACACCGATTCCCATTTCGCTGTTTACATAACACACCGATTTCTTCCAGCCAGAAATTCTCCTGGGGTTGTTATCTATATTACCCCACACACACAATGTATTCCTATACCTAAACTTCCCTCTTCAAGAGTACCTATAAATTCCCTCTTCAAGATTATTTGTTCATTTTCAAAAAATAAATACTGTAGATGAGTGAACAGAGCCTTGTGGCATACCATTATTAATCTCATAAGTGTGAAGACCTCAAGCCTTCATATAAAATGTCCCAAGTTTGGTAGGTTAGTTAAGAAACTTCACTTATACTAGCCCTAGAAACTCTTGCCACCTATTTGAATAGTGAAGAAGACAGAATTTATCAAGATTGGCCCACTTGCCTACTTACAGTGACGAACTAAATGGACACCAGATTACTGGGCTTCAAATATGAGAAGGAAAATAGGGGTGGAATTAGGCAATGGTCTGAGACGCTTAAGGGAACAATACCAAGCTTTAAATATTTTTCATATTTTTCAGGATCTAAAAGGTTCATTTTACAGC
This sequence comes from Dasypogon diadema, assembly GCA_006980735.1. Lineage (NCBI taxonomy): Eukaryota > Metazoa > Arthropoda > Insecta > Diptera > Asilidae > Dasypogon > Dasypogon diadema. Next base: position 56,601 of record QYTT01091329.1, read on the forward strand.
CCACGACGTCAGGTATCCGAGTGAGGTAGTTCCACAAAAAAACTTGACATGCTGTCAACTGGACTTATGGCGAAAAAATGTGTAATCCGCTGTGTGTTATAAACGTTAAAATCATTTGAACGGGCAACTTTTGAGTAAGAACTGTACCTGATTAATGAATGCTATCAGCAAACCTATTTTTAGTAACATCATATTTGAATTACGCTTTTTCAAATCCTAAATTGATGAGGAGATAATTTCCATACGAATTGAGAAATTTTCTCATGATATAGTTTCTCCAAAAATTTTAGAAACCAAAGGATTACTATACTAGCACTTAATTCAGATATAGTATGATAAAATCGAGTCGAAACTTATGCCTGTTCTGTTACAGTTCTGTCTTAAGATATTTGAAAGTCGCCATAATCATCAATGAAGATAATGATGGCAAACAATTTGCGATAGAGTATATTTCTTTCAAAGTTTCCTTCTGCTTTCTTTGCTGATTGTCGAAATCAATCGCAAAAATTGCTTTCCAATGTCCACTCGTTATTTTGCTATAGACAGTGACGGCGACCCTCGAAGCGCCTTACCCACCCCCACGATTTTATCTCGGGGATTATCGGCAAACAAAACGTAATATCTGGTAAATATTCAAGATTTAATACAACAGCTCGGCTATTCAATAAACTTTTGTTCCAAACAATGCTTTTCTCTCGAGTTGTTATAATGGATATAGTGTTTCTTTTGAATGGGATCCTTCCTTGAATTGCTCAAATTTTAAATGCAAAACGTTTTATTAAAATTTTCTGAATTTGAAAGATTTTCAGTTCGAGTTCAGTTGGACTTTGGGCTGCAAAGGGAGAAATAATTCTACGCCTGAATTCTGTGTCTTGCCGTGAGTAATTCCTCACTTTGTGGAACCCGTGTATATTACACAAAAGAATAAAATGTTATTGTTAGCAAGCGAGAAAATATTCACTTGAAGTAATACGAAAACGTGGTAGTTTTCACAAAACTCTCAGATGTCTGAACATTATATTTCCCTTGAAGCCGTAAAAAACTATACTAGTAAGTAAAATCCTCTGTGGAAATTATATTTTTGTTGAAAACACGTAACTTACCAGTGAAATTCAAAGAAGAGTACATTTGTAGTTTAGAACTACCTCATCCAAATTTTGAGATAGCATCGGAAAAATGTAAAATATTCCAAAGTCTGTCCAACATTTGCATAACACTGAAAACTTTCAACCACATCGTGGTTTTGTGTTTCAACAGTGAAATATAAAACGGCAGAAATCATAAAATGAATTTTCAGGCAAATAAAAGCTGGGACTGGAACGTATCATCCGGTTCAGCGAATCAAACAAAAGATTTGTCGCAGGATTAAAATTAAAATTTTCCCCTCCTTCGCATCCACTTTGCATTCAAAATGAGTTGCAGTAAGCGCATAATGGTTTAGTTTCCCTATCACCATAAGCAACTGGAGCCTTTTTCCTGTTGCGCCCGTTTTACAATAGTGGTGTGGGTGTGCGGGGGCCTGTCGGGTTCAACTTTAATATCATTCGTAAATGCCAACCCTTGTGATATGCATAAAAAGTTCAGCACTGTTCTCCGAGATCCCCCCCCCCTTTACATTTCACTAGGAAACAAATAGGGAGAATATGCCACGAATCTACCAATTTTGTTGCTGGTCGATTTGGTAGCACATTTCTCACTGTTATACTCCTAACACCCACGTTTTCCCGTCTTCTAGGACTATTCTTTTCATTTTTCCACAGCTCCCACTAGAATTGTTATTAAAACTAACCGAGGGACTGGGTGGAATCGTGGAATGTCGATGCCTAGAATGTAGCTAGCTTATGATGCAATACTACTTGGTTGTTAACGTTATAATAGTTGTGCACTTTTATGTGGTGCAGTCTGTTCACCCTGTGGTGAATGGATTTTCAATTCTAATATTGTTGATGGATTTTCTGCGACTGCAATTGCAACTGTAACTGCAGCTCATACGTCAATTTCCATTCATCATATGAATTCGCTTCACATGTAGTCCGGAACCTCCAGGTTTTTAATCAGCGAGTTTTCTACAAATTTACTTTTTCTCTCTCGATTTCATGTACCTATTCTGGTTATTTAAAAGATACTTTTACCTGGAAATATTTCTATTTCTTCCTGTAAGCAGTATATTTTAAATTAAAAGCAGAAGTCAGATATGGGTAATACGTAAATATGAAACCCTTCTAATTTTCCTGTTCAGCTCTGAACCATTTTAAAATCCTTTTGAAAACGAGGTACGTATATTCCGTCTTCACAGCACATCAAGGATGAATATTAACATGAACCCTCCTCGCTTTTGAATTTCTGCCCAAAAAACAAGGCAATGTTACTGACATTTTTTTATTAAAGAAACATCAGTAGATTTGCGTAATGCGGTCCAAGTATTCGTGGCCTCGGTAGAAGGAGGGGTAAGAGAGGAAAAACGCAGCGGTTATTTTTCGATATATGCTCCCTTTTTATTTTTTTGCTCACATGTTTGTTGAAATAGTAACTGAAATTACACAAACGCATAGTACTTTACAAGTAACTACTACGTCTATTGTGATGTACGTGAGGGCGCGTTGCCTTCGTGAAGCACTATCTCTTCTCTTGACCGTTTTTCTTTAGTTTCCTCCGGAATTTCTGAGAAATAAAAAGTTGTTTACCAGTTAGATTTACCTTTCTTCTGGCCCTACAATTACAGTAGCATATCCTAATTTTTGGTTTAACTTTTGTTGACTTTGGCTATGCTGATTTCCACACATTTACACTTTATATCTAACTCAAGCATATAAACCTAAATTAACAGAAGCATATGAAGTCTTCAAAAGTAATTTTTAAACATTTTATACTTCATAAAATTTTATTAACACTAAAATAACAACGTCAACACAAATCCTCCCTCTAAAACAAATCTAGTACCATCCCCTTAAGTGCTGA
>QYTT01091329.1:65405-77004 GCA_006980735.1 Dasypogon diadema
TAAGGATTTTTTTACATTTTTTGGATACCATATAAACTCCTTTTAAGATGGTTTCAAAGAGATATTTCTTTGATGCAGACGTAAACCATCTGCAAGAAAATTTTCCCCATCAATATTCAGACAATCACCATAATCAGTTTTCAATAGTAACAGTCCTGAAGTAACTGCATTCATACAGGGATCCTATACTCCCACTGTGGTCGTTTGCTGCGCATATCCTCCTTCAGGAGCTGTCCGAAGTTGGAATTGATAACCGAGGTTATGCATATGATCTGAACAGCTAGCTGTTATATGACACGGACTCTAGCCGGTTAAACAGAGGAATCAGAATACAAATAGACCCAGCTTGGATTCGTTTACGACAACTCACTATAGTATTAGCGGAGTCACAGTTAATTATGCTGAAACAAAGTGGAATTAATTTAATAGAAATTCGTCCACGATGCTTAGTCCTATCTCTGGAGAAGAATATAGAATAAAACATTGGAAATCTCTGGGAGAATTTAGAATAATATATTGCCTACTATCATATTACCTTTAGAAGTTGTTACCTTGTAAACTGCTTAAAGACAAAAATCAGTACTCGATAGTTCATTTAAAGCAGAAGGTTCACACCGTTATCTTCAACGAAAACAAGGAACACGAATTGATTGGTTGTTTACGTTATCCTAAGGATCAGAAAATCTCTATCTACCTCGGTTGAGAAACTGAATGTATGCCCTTAAATCTGGGGGAAATCTTCTATCTGAAATCTTATCTATATGTAACCTCCCTTCCTCTTAGTAATCCAACGTATAAAATTCTCTACAGCCTTTATAATGTGACCGCTATCCCTAAAAATTTGTCCATGAACAAATAAATCGTCCTAAAACCAATAGGACTTCCTTTTAATGACAGCCGACCCATCGATACAGCTACTGACAAAGTTACGACACTTTTCAATATAAATAACATGTGGAAGCAAAATCACCCCAATTACGATCAAATTTCAATAGAATTCGTTTAAAGAGAAAATGTCCTTCCCACTGAGACCACATCCCTGCCAACCTCACGTTAAGCAGGCTTCCTTCTACTGCAAATCCATCTAGTCATCATTTAAAATTAAAAGCCCTTCAACGGATATTCGATAAAATGTGGATCAAGATAAATCCTTGGCAGCTATCTGTATCTACTAACACGTGAACGATTTTTTAGCTCCACTTGTAGTCAGAGCACGTCTTAAGGCTGTCAAGGTCTTCTTGCCTGTAGGATCTGACCAAGCCAAGCCAATAAGCTAAGGCCATGAATTCAAATATCTTGACCCGACGGCATACTTTCAGCGAATTTTCAAGACCACGTCGGGACAAGACACCGGAATCTTTTACCTGTATTGCGCCCAGTGCAAACCTTTAGCTTTGTGACTTCATTACCTGCAGGAATCCGGGTCTGGTGAACAAACGGACTTTCTCAAAGCTGCAATTTACGAGTATAACATCGACCCAGCTAACAGCAGAGAACAAGTACTCCATACCACAAATATGTACATTATGAAGAGCTGGATAAAGAATTGACCCGAATCACCCTTTCCATTGCTGATGCAGTCCTCAATGCACTCATCCCCCTTCCCACACGACTCAAATTTTTTCAAGCTCTGGGGGAAAATGCCCCATTTAGTGGCTACCACTATTCCATATAGAATGAAGATGTATACAATTCGCTGATATTTCCTGGTTAGTTTCGCCGCAACCATAGAAGCTATAGAAATCAATTTCATCACGTACCGAAGAAGGTGGAATTATGTTTCTGGCAGTATATGACTGAGGCATATGAGGAGCACACTGTCGTACATAATTTATGGCGTAATAGGGAACATACCTGAAATTGAATTATGTTAATGCTTGCGGCAGTTTTACTGTTCTGTAGATTTTAGTCCATCCTCCTCTGCTGCTACCGAAGCCCACACATGGCTAATCGATGCTGTACACACCGTTCCCAGCTTCATCCCGGATTACTCTGCCCGAATCTGACATTTTTATTGCCATTTTGAATCGATTTATTTTTTCATTATCTGGGTGGAAAGGCGGTACGGGAGGATTAGAATCAGAACATTTATAATTGTAAAGAGATTTGTTTGTCACACACATGAATAATAAATGGGGAATAAAGTGTTGGGAGGATATTTAAGCTGTACAAGGTAAATAGGAGTCTTTATATTTTGAATTTACAGGAGTAATGGAATGGAGTCGTAAAGATAACAAAGGACGCAGCCAGAATATATTAAAAGCCTTAAAAGAGAGATGTCTTCCAATATTATGTGTTTTATTATTTACAAAGCCACAATGAAGAATTCTTTAAATTTTTAGAAGTTAAAGCTCTTTTAAATACCACAATATTTTTGCAGAGATACTTTTTCCGCCAATAAGCCCTAGCAAATTAAGTTGAAAATTATGCCCAACCTCTTCTTTCCCGAAATTTCCTTTTGACTAACAAGGAACGTCACTTAAGTGTCCTTCCCCGTAACCAACCAAATCAAAAACAAAATTAAATAAATCAAAATTAATGTAAACTTTTCCAAGAAATTGACGACTTTTTCAAATCCAAACACAACCAAATAAACTTAAATACCAACCAGTTTTGCATATTAAAATGGTTGTTATTGAAGTTTATTTGGTCGTATATGAATTTTAAAAAGTTGTTAATTTTTTGAAAAAGTTGACGCTAATTCTGATTTGATTGGCCCTGATTTTGATTTGGTTGTCCCTGGTTTGGATTTGGTTATAGATATTTTTGAAATGGTTGTGTTTGAAGTTCAAATGCAATAATTACATTAGAAAATTCAATATATATATATATACAACCAAGACATATATTTCCACACACCTTTTTACCTCAGATAAGCCTGCCAGCCATGTCTAAAAACATTTTTAAATTGAGTCTTTTCTGAAATCTTGTTATTTGATGCGGAGCGGATTCTGTGGATTTTTCGCTTTGATAGAAGTCGTTATCATTCATGTTTTCATAAACCATAATTTCAAAGAACTTTTGGGACCAGGTAGGATGAAATGACTTAACTACTTTTTGGCTAGATGTTGCAAATTTGCTTGGCAACATGACTTTACCGTCTCTCTGTTTCTCAAAAAGCCAGCGACAGAAGTTTCATATCATATTAAATTATCACCTAATAAAATTGGATACTTAATTGGTAATGATTCCTTAGCCTTTGGGCTTAGTGCCAGAATTTTCCTTTCCTTAAAAGGAACCCTTAACCTGATCTCATGCAATGAATTATTTTCTCGAAAAGTATTTTTATATTAAAAGTAACAAAACCACCCTTCTAATGAAGAAGTAACAATATCTCCTATATTGACTCTTAACTAAACTAACAGTAATGTATTCTCTCGGAATAATCTAAAAATATATTGTCCTGGAGACATATAAACTTACCACTAAAATTTCGAAACATTCCCTCATATGACGCCACTTGAATAAGCACAGCATCAGCATATTTCAGAAAAAACTATGATATTAAAAATCTAATTTTGCACTAAACACAAAAATTAATTGGCTAATAAACAAAAAAAGTTACAGTAAATTCTTTATTCGCTGCCACTCATATCATCGTCTCGTAAAACACCAAGATCCAATACAAGAACTCTAAAACAGACATAAATTCCTATGATGCTGTACCTAACTATCTTGCTCTCTAGAAATCCTATAACGCTTGCTGCCTACATACACTTACATATCATATATGATAAACATACATAGATATATCCTCTTTGAGCACAGAAGAACTCAGGAAAAGAGGAAAAACAAAATCCTGCAGAAAAAGATCCTCTGTTCCTTCTGAATACTCGCTAATGATATAGGACTCGAACGTCTGCAGCAACTACAGCTTTCGGCAGATCCGCTTACCACCTCCTCATGCATTATGCCGCCCCCTCAAGGTAGCCCATCTGAACTGCTGATTTAAAGTATCTCATTTTTAATAGATGAACTACATCAGCCAGGTGATGCTGTTCTCCAGGTACTGAAGGCTTTCTAATAAAAAGTTACAGGCAAACAAGTCCCTGTGGCCATAAAAGCTGTGATCCCATACCCACCGTGTGCACAATCTGTTGTAGCAGATGAACGAAAATAGCTTCCCTGCCTTGCCATTGATTTAATGTAAACGAGATAAAAATGAGATTCTCTGAAGGGATATTGTTTCATTAACGAATTACCCTTATCATCCCTGGGCTGAGTGCATTCAAAATAATTGTTATCTGGCTTACTTCCATTTCAAGTTTCAAGTCTCAGTACCTACTTCTACTCTTTTAAGTTCTTGTGATTTTCATGTGTTTCTTTTTTATTCTTTTCAGCTTGATCTGCAGCTTCAGGACGAGTCAGGGGGTGATATCTCTAGTTTTATAACAAATGGCGAATGGGAGCTGTTGGGTAAGTATTTGTGTGCTTTATTGCGTATATTCGAACATTGGTAACGTTTGTGAATGGAAAGAAATCAAGGTACAGAAAAGTGGGAGATTTACTCCCACTATTCTACAGAATGTAGCTATACCAATTAAGTAGAAAAAATGCAGAAGGTTTTCTTAAACTTTGATGCTTCAGAAACTTAAAGTTTTTATTTCTACCTCTCCCAAAAATTAATCTTCTACCATTTATTTGTAAATAGCTACCTTTCTGTCTAGGATCCCACATGTGGATTTAGTTTAACTTTAATCTATTCCATATTTTCGCATCATTTGAAACTATTTTATTTTTCTGCATCAAAACTTATTATGTCATGTGCAACACATGAGGAGGTTGCTAATTTTCGTGACAATCCTAATAGAATCCTGAATTACAGTCTACTCAATTTGTAATAGGTTGAAATTTTTCCTTTACCCACGCCGAGCGGGCTGAAGCGCACGTCTACAGATTTTCTCGCCTGCTGGCGTAGGTTCAAATCCTGCACAGGGCACAGCGGTATATCTGGATACCACGTGTTGAGCCAATTCTACTGAGGAAAATTGTACTTCTGAAACCACTGAGGTGTTGCACAATAGTTTCATGCTAAAAATGGTGGCCTACTTGCAACATTTGTCAGGATAAAATTTCCCAATCTCCTCTCACCTAATTTCCTTCCACCTAAGCTGTGCTGTGTGCATCATAGAGTTGCCCCTTAGCTTAGGCAATACCTGAAAAAATATATATATACTTTTATGGCTTTATTATAAAATTCAATCAATAATTATTTCTTGTAACTAGAATGCCAAATTAATTTCTTTTTTAATTTCTTACAGGTGTGCCTGGTAAACGAAATGAAATCTACTACAATTGCTGCCCAGAACCGTATATTGATATAACATTCGCAATTTTAATTCGCCGAAAAACTTTATACTATTTTTTCAATTTAATCGTGCCATGCGTTTTAATAGCCTCAATGGCTCTCCTAGGATTCACACTGCCACCAGACTCTGGTGAAAAACTTTCACTCGGTAAGTATTATCACAACTAAACCCAGGTGCAAAATTTCCACACAGAATTTCATAATTGAATCTAAGTAAAGAATTTCAAAGCTCAAACTATCCTATTATATATGCCAAAACAAACTATGAGAGTTTCACACTTGACTACTTTTATTACTATACTTCTGCACAAGCTAATATTTCATCAGACTTTGTATAATATTTTCTACCTGCTATTATCACGACTTATGTTTGCGTTTAACCATTTCTAAAGCCTCGTCAGATTTTCACCTGTTCACAGATTGTGTCCGCTTTCTAACTCTGAACTAACAAAAACTTATTTAATTAATATTTTTTCCCTATGGGGCGACCACTTATATTTGAACGGGCACAAAAATACGGAAACTTATTTTGTCAGGAATTTCTGTTTGTTCCCATGGAGCTTATGTGTGCTGAATGCTCCTGTCCACTTCCAAAGTATATTCTCGGGGGTGCAAAAATAAATAATTCCTTACAAATAAATCCTGTGGGTGCATATGACCACCATATGCTATTTAATGTTGAAGTTTAGGGGACCGGAAATTGAATTTATTATTTAGAGCTAAAGATATTCCTACATAAAAATTTAGTTTATCGAACAATGGTCGGGAATAAATTCAAAAGATATTTTCGTTAATTGAAGCACTTATTTAATGTTAGCTTTTTAAATTGATTTGAAGGGTAGTAGTGGAAACAAAAAGGGATCAAAAATGCAATTTAATCCAAACAACGATTTGAAAGAAAACAAAAAGTAAATTTCAGAAGCTCCAAAACGATAGGACTTTCTCTCTTACTTTTGTATAGTTATAGCAAAGTGGATGCAAATAAAAGGTTTCCAAAGCCTGTAGAAGTCAAATTGCAATATTCTCGTCACAATTAAAGATATTAATGTTGCCATAAAATGGTAATGGATTTCTTCAGTTGTAATATATTTTATATAACTAAAAAAGCTCTGACAATGCAAATCAATCTTAATAGAACTAGCATTAATTCTGGGGTGCCACAAGGCTGCCCTTTCTTACCCACCCTATTTATTCTTTTGATGATACGTTTTGCTTTTCGTCACGATTTATTATATTATAATACTCTTAATTTCGAATGTTCGTCTAAATCAATAATGAGCCAAGAAGAGAATGCTGCTGACAAAAACCTAGAAATTTTGATTGGTTCACTAAATTCATTAAATTTTTCTAAAATAAGCATACTACTGTCCCTCTCTCCTCACTTTTGGTAGACTGGGTTGGGCCTGGGATTCTTGAGAGTAGCTGCCGTAGGGGATTCCTCCTGCCACCTCTAGACTCTCATTGGGGATAGGATGGTGGAGAATTTTCTCGAAAGTGAGGGTCCCTCCGGGTTTCCGCCAGCCTTTGATTAGGGCTGAGGTCTTGGTATTGGAGTAAACTTTGTATTTATTCTACATAGAATCCTAGGATCCACAGATATGTTATACGTACATAGCTTCATTTCTTAAGATTGATAGCAAAGTATGATAACTTATAACTAAACTCATAATTTCAAAACAAAGCAAAGCAAACCGAAATGTTAAACAAAATACTATACAAATCGAAGATATTCATAGCATAGTACAAAACTTTATAAGGTAGCCTTTAAACAATAGACATTCCATTGTTATTAACGTCTAAAATACTGCACTATTGCCATTTTCTTATCCATAGTATTATGTCCCATATCCCATATCGTGGAACAGTCATTAAAATTTGCATATTATATCCTTTCGAATTTAAATGCCAAATCGTAGTACCAATTGAGGCGTAGTCAGTAAGCTTTTCGTTCAAGTACATTTAACTCTTTCAGAAATTCAATGAATTTGAATCGAAATCCAATTAAAACTTGACTTGTGATTTCCTTTGAAAATCTGGAGCAACACTGTCTGAATTTCATTATATCTTTTCTCAATTCTCTATGTTCGATAAAATGTATTCTTCGCCTTTAAAATAGATTTAATCTTAGATTGCATAGTTTCACTTAGTTCTGGAAGCATTAAATATGGAAGACAGTGGAAACCACATCCTTCGTTCAAACGCTTTAACGTTGACAGTAAAAGTACTTGCGGTTCAATAATTTATTACAAGAAATCGCTCACAATGGAAGGATGAATTGCAATGTAAATGCTGTGCAGATAGAGAAATAATATAAATAATAGAAAATTGACTTAGAGCTTTCCGAAATCGTCATCCATATTTATTAGTTTATCGTCGTCACTGGCCATGATAACTCTAGTCTTAATTACATCTTTACAGAATTTGCGATTTGACCACATCTTCATCAGCTGGAGACATATAGTTCACGAATATATCCTTTTGCATTGTCAAAATCCTGGATTGTTTTTTTGGAAATAATATCGGCTCCAGGAGCTTTGTTGTTCCTGCGCTTCCTTAAACATGTTATAAATTTATTAAAAAAGACCTAGATGAGATCTAGCTCCACAAGAATTGAAGTATCCTTCAATCACTACTAACTACAGAAAAAGGACTAGGACGTGATGTGCAGCTGTAAGTGAAGAAATATTAAAATTCATAAACGACACCCTGTGACAATCTTCACATGCCGCAGATATGTGACAAATTTCACCCGATTTCAAATGATATTGTCACCTTGAGATGTTTTCTCAACAAATGGGACCAATATACAATATGTGCGCAGAATATTACTTTGAAAAACTGCCATACCTTCGCAAATAACATGAAATGCTTGGAAAATCGGTTTTTTATTAACATTTCACCTGTCGAGTTTGTTTCCTCGGATTTCTGTAAATTGCTACCGCTCCTTATCGTCATTTTGAACGGACGTGAGTTTTTTGTCAACTGATTTGCAAATGGAAAATTACCACCACGAACAAAGACAATTTTGCTGCCATTAGAATCAGAAATGTTCACTTCGTGCGCTCTGTTTGAATATTCACTTTATTCCCCGTCCATAATGCAAACGAAAAACTTTTCTTTAATGGATTCTGTATGCAGCACTCGCCAGTCGTATCCTATTACTTTCTCGTTGGAATACCATTAATGTCACCATAATGTGCCAGCTTTTCTATAAACCCATCGCTGGATGCAGGGTAAACAACTGAAACAAAAGAATAAAAGACCTGCAAAAGACTGGTACTTCTGCAGTAAAAGAAATATTCCACGGTATACATTGGTGGTAGCAAAGAGAATGTCTGACATTATTAGCCTGGGATGCACTAGTCATAATAGTTGATATCGTTTGCCTGTGGCTTTTATTACCTTCTTTACAATTGCTTACTAACTAAACAAGTTTTATAATGTTGTTTTCTTGTCTCTTTACAGGAGTTACAATTCTATTATCTTTAACAGTCTTCCTAAACATGGTGGCTGAGACTATGCCGGCCACTTCAGATGCTGTGCCTCTTCTAGGTAAGTTCCAACTATCTTTGTTCTTCTGTTGAATCAAAATGAGTGCAATTGGGTCACATTAAAAATGCATTTGAGAACCGATCTTTAACACTTAATTAAATTGAAACTAAAAGATTTTCCTCGTCTTTCCGCAAACTAATTTTGCCTTTCATTTTACTTTGCTTTTTGCTTTTATTTTATTTTTTGCATATTCGTTTATACAATCATTTACTAGGGCATCAGTTCTATTAATTTGTTTTCATAGCATTTTTGTAAAAAAAATGTTTAACCCTAAATATAATATATTTAAAAATTGCAGAGAAAGTTATGAGCAAAGGCACTAATAAAAAACATATTTGCCACTTCGTTTCCGCGCACGTACAGTTTTTAAAATACTTGTGAACCTCGACGTATCCAAGGCCACCTGATGGTATCTCGCCCCTGATTCCAGAGTGCTCCTCTTTACCTGAATCCCTGAAGAAAATGTTTCATTTATTTTATTCCAAAGGTATTTTTCCATCGTCATGGAAACTTTCTCATGTTCAGTCTGTTCCCAAAAAAGGGAAAGGTTTGCGATCCCCCTCTAACTGCCGACCAATAGCAATTACTTTGATTCTGTCTAAGGTCTTTGAGGCTCTTATCAACGCGCAATTAATGAAATACCTTGAGACTAATAAACCAATGCACGACCTCCAGTATGGCTTTTCTTGCTGGGTGCTCAGCCGATGACTTGATGATGTTCCTTACTGACCGCTGGTATCATTGTCTCCATAATTTTAACGAGTCAGAGATAGTTGCACTTGATATCTCGAAGGTTTCCGACAGAGTCTTGCACTTTGCCCTTTTAAGCAAATTCCCAGCATTTGGTCTTGATCATTCTTTTCTTACTTGAATCGAAAACGAAACAATCCTTTCTGATGGTTCCGTTCAGGTTACATTGGACGGTGTTATCTCCAATATCTATAATATCCATACCGGTGTGCCGCAAGGCTCTGTATTTTTTCGTACTCTCTTTCTACTGTTCATGAACGATCTCACTCCCAATTCAATTCACAGTTTTACTGATGACAAAAAAAAACATTTTAACGGCGGGATTTTTTCTCCTCGAATTCTTTATTAAAACCTATAAAGCTATACCTAAAGGATGATCTTTAAAAAGGTTCTTCTAGGTACGAATCTGGCATAAATCTTAGTAAATGAGTACTCACAACTAAGGCATTCAATTGAAAATAAAATACTTATTGTGGTGTTGTAATCAGAATTTTGTGTTTCTGAATCTACTATAACTGCAAGATCTGCAGGATTTCTCCTGTATGAATAGTTGGCATAGCAGACAAGCCCAGAAAAATTTTTGCGATGAACACAAATTTAGTAAAGAACCCCAAAAAGTTACTTTAAAAGTCGACACAAATCCAATCGATGTCATCTGCAAACATCAGCATTCTTCTGCATAGTTGCGCTGAACAAATTTGCCAAGCAGAGCTTTTTCATATCAATTTTGATATATACCATAAAGCAGAAGGTAATACATGAAATGAAGATTTTTTAAGACCCTTTATACCATACGTGTACGCCATTTAATGCGAACGATAACTCAAAGATTCAATTAGCCTCGTTATACTGCTCCTATATTCCACCTCAAAGAGTCCAGTAGAATTAGGCTATGCAGTTTTCAAAGCAAATTTTCATGCTTGTTTGCATTTGCAATTACGGACAGTATCTATCTATGTACTGAGTGTTGCACTACATCACTAGACTTTATATTTAAGTTTTTCAACTTTTCATTATAAGCTGAATTCATTTGAAATTTATCTGAGGATGCATGCCGTAGGAAGCAAGTCCCAATTCAAGGTCCGCAACAAAATTTCATCTGCACAACGGTGTTGACAAAGAAGTTTTTAAAAGGCAAATAGAGCTCCCGTCTAGGGTATACAGTATACACTCTCGAAATCGAGCACTCCATTTCCATTAAAACTTTTCCTTTAAAAAAGTTCTTGACATTACATGGCTGAAAGAGATTTGTTGTTAAATTCTTCCTCCAAGGCTTTTGTAACCAACTGTAGCTGACTGAATTTGAAGAGGCGAAGTTCGTTGGTACACAGATGGATTATTGGTGCCGATTGCCCCGAAACCTGCAAATAATTTGGTGGAAGTACATAATAATCCCTTCTGGCGTTTTTTTCTTATTAAAAAGTTTTTAGTATGTATATTAGAGTATTAAAAATTTTTTAGGAGGCATATTGCTACATGGGCTGATGCAAAAAGAATCTATTTCAAAAAATTGTTGTGTATATTCCAAAAGGGAAAGTGCTAAAAACTGGAACAATTTTCAAAAAAAATTTTAATTGCAAAAACATTTATTGCCATTCTTATTCAGCCCCTTTAATCTCTCTAGATGTTACAACATGTCTAACATATGTCCTTCCAAGCCCAATATTTTTATAGTTCGTGGTTTGCTGTAATTTTGGATTAGTGGTTTGAAAGATCCTAGTTCCCTTGGCTATATACGAAGCCTTGTGAACGTTTTCTTGTTTAGTAAACATCGATGTAGGAAATGATCTACTTCAAATCGTCTTGCTTCAACCCTATTGCAATGTGTCAAACTATACATCAAATTCAAGAAATATTCCTCCATTTTTTGCACAATTAATTACAAAAATGTACTAATTGGTGAAAATAAATCACTTCTACCCCTGTGACGCCCGAAAAAAAGTTCAGATTACTTAATAATGATCTGAAAATCTCAAGTGACCATAACTC
>QYTT01091329.1:77024-104195 GCA_006980735.1 Dasypogon diadema
TTTGGTGGAAGTACATAATAATCCCTTCTGGCGTTTTTTTCTTATTAAAAAGTTTTTAGTATGTATATTAGAGTATTAAAAATTTTTTAGGAGGCATATTGCTACATGGGCTGATGCAAAAAGAATCTATTTCAAAAAATTGTTGTGTATATTCCAAAAGGGAAAGTGCTAAAAACTGGAACAATTTTCACAAAAAATTTTAACTGCAAAAAAATTTATTGCCAAAGGTTATATTGCCCCAGGTAAGCAGGAGCTCCAACAAGAGGCCATTTAGAATTTAAAAATGCTGAAGGTAAAAGTAGCCAGAACGACCGATAAATTTAGAATATAAGAATATAATCCCGCGGGACCATCCTGCTTCCAGCGAAGGACGGCCATGTGCAGTTGAATGTAACCTTCTTCGTTGCCAGGTATTCGAGACGCAAGCGCCTCTACAAACTGGCAACAAAGGGATATTTGAGGGCCCGCGTGTGCTTGTTTACAGTCTCAGTACAATCCGGTCTAACGGTGCCTTTATAGCTCGAGCACCTCCAAACATCAAGTCCACTAATTCTGAATTTCAGCTGATCGGAATCGGAACCTTTGCAAACTGTAAGCTAGCTTTAACTGTAAAGAGTATAGAAGACAAAAAGAGGGAACGAGTGGCGCATGGTTCTTATAACCATGCTTGAAAAGGTTATTGTGTTGGGAAGCCATTCTTATTCAGCCCCTTTAATCTCTCTAGATATTACAACATGTCCAACATATGTCCTTCCAAGCCCAATATTTTTATAGTTCGTGGCTTGCTGTAATTTTGGATTAGTGGTTTGAAAGATCCTAGTTCCCTTGGCTACATCGATGTAGGCAATGATCTACTTCAAATCGTCTTGCTTCAACCCTATTGCAATGTGTCAAACTATACATCAAATTCAAGAAATATTCCTCCATTTTTTGCACAATTAATTACAAAAATGTACTAATTGGTGAAAATAAATCACTTCTACCCCTGTGACGCCCGAAAAAAAGTTCAGATTACTTAATAATGATCTGAAAATCTCAAGTGACCATAACTCAGTAACGAATCCTTTGTTATTGTCGTATTTTTAGTTGTACCGCCTGTATATAGTCAACTCAGGGGTTTAAATTTTTCATAGAAGGCTTGCTTAAAATATTTACATCAATGGAAACAGTAAAATATCCTTGTGCCCCAAATTAATTGCTTCTATGATTCTTTTACCATATACAAATGTGGCATAGATTTCTACACCTAAGCAATCGACTGTGTCGATATATAAATCTACAACTCTATACCGCGAAACAATTAAGGTACTAAGTTTTGAAAAGATTTATAGGTTCCTAATAAATATGCCATACTTATCCTCAAATTTTGACGGTGTTATTAAAACTTAAATGTAGCAAACAGAACGATACTATCGCATAGAACTTTTATTAGACTGGGGGAACTAATTAAATTACCAAAAAAGCGACGCAAAGGCACTTAAGTTAATGGATCCATTTACAAAAATTTGTGGGCCGTCTGAAAAACAAAAGTGCCATATCTTCTCCCCGCTTTAATTGCTCTTCGAAACTCAGAACAAAGTCTTGAGAAAAATTCACCGAGAAGCAATTAAAAAATAGGAAAAACAATTTAATTAAATGTTGTATTAATTTTTTTTGGCTTTTCGTTTTCTTCCTTCCGTATTCCACTCTATCCCACTAAACATGCAATTAACTGGAATTTATTAAGTGTATTCAAAAGTTGTGGCCACATTTATACCACAACTGTTTGCCGAACAGATCCCTGAAGCAGGTTGGAAACTTTAAAACTGGATAATTACTACATTTGAGAATAATTTGCTAATTCTGAGATCATATGCATACATGTTCCTGTACTAGGAACTAGGACCCTGAAATTTAAATCACATCTCACTATCGTGGTGGAAAACTTTCTCCTCTTACTCTCGAATCTAATAAGTCTAGGACAACGTGTCCGCATTTCCAGAGCGAAGTTATTGCCTTTGAGACTTATCTAAACTGGAAACTAGTTCCCTTCTATACTTGAAAACTTTCTGTATAACTACTACAATCTTTGACTAATGATTCCTTTGGTACTGAAATCGATAATCGCTGTGAGGGAAACGTGATGTGCATTAAGTAAGTTTCACTTTACTAAGTTCACATTAATAAATTTGTTGAATTTGAGTGAATCTATGAAGAAAGTTTTGTACTGAAATATTTAATATTGGTTTCAACTTTTCTGGTTTCCCACTTTCCCAGTTCGACGATGAAAGCCTTACGTTGCGTTGCGTTGCGTTGCTGGTGCTATTGAATTGTAAAAGTTTTTCCTCACTTTGTGCATTTTGCTTTGCGATAAATAATATGGTGTTTTCCATTACAAACCTTGCCTTGCTGTTTTGTCTTTGTCAGGAGTTGATTTGATTTATAAGCAATGGCATTAAAAAAGCTTGGATGAGAATACACTTTTTCGGCTACTTTATTGCAACCCTTAACACTCTCATAACTACAAACAACCTATAACGTGCATTATAAAATATAAAGAGTCTAAAGACAGAGTAAGAATGCCTTCTTTACATACCCAATATTCTTTTTGTGAGGGTAGAAAATGGAAATGCATGTACTCCACTCCTTAGAGATCAGTTCTTTCGATTTTTAGCTTAAATCCTCCAATCATCGTTCTTTCGAGGAGCACATAAAACACTTTACAGCTATTGAGATTTTTTTACTGTATATCGTCGTAAATTATATCACAAAATCCAATAATCGACAAAGTGAAACCCTCTTCGAGTAGCAATTGGTACCTACAAACCAAGCAACTCCAAAATTTAATTTTCTACTTACAGGAACCTATTTCAATTGTATAATGTTTATGGTGGCCTCATCGGTTGTGTCTACTATTCTTATATTGAATTATCACCATAGGAATCCAGATACGCATGAAATGTCGGAATGGGTAAGAAGTTTTATCACATTAATTGGAATTTTAACAATATTCAGAAAATCTGTCTCAGATCCGAGTAATTTTCCTCTATTGGCTGCCCTGTATCCTACGAATGCATCGGCCGGGCCAGGAAACCTACGATTGTCCACCACCTCCAAGCGGTTCATCATCAGCTGAGAAAAAGCAACAAATGCAAAATGTCGAGTTAAAAGAAAGGTAAAGAAAATTTTTAAGCACAATACCTTTCGCCATCAATCTTCGTACACTTCAACTATTTTCTCATTTCGTACCCCACCAAAGAAATTACTATGAAAATGAATTTCCCATCCCTTTCACCCTCGTTTTCTTTCGCAGGTCATCAAAATCACTTTTAGCAAATGTTCTAGACATCGACGATGATTTTCGGTGTAATCATCGCTGCACCAGTGCCACCCTGCCACACCAGCCGACATATTATCGCACCGTTTACAGGTAATAAATTTTCTTCGCCCCCGCCTTATCCTTGACTGTGTAAAACAGCCCGAATGAAGCGGGAATTGCAGAAGGAAATGAAAATGGTGAAAGAAACCACTTTAATTTTCCTTCTTTATCTACGCCCGCTTCATTTCATTCGTTTAACATTCAGCCCCCACTCCTGGTGCTAGCACTAGGAGTGGGGGATAGCATAGCATTTAGGGCTTTAAAAGACGTGTGTAAGCATTTTTTGACAGAATAACTAATTTAGTTCTTTTGTTTTTCCGTTTTTTACATTGCCCGCTAACTCATGTACGTTTTTATATTGGGACTCTTTGTAATTTTTTGCCAAACCCCCCCGGTGCTCATATCCCGGTTGGCGGATAAAACACGAATTTTTATCCCCATAGACAAGCAGACGAAGGAAGTGTGGGTCCCGTCGGAGATGGAAGGATGCACGAAGCCATTTCGCACACCTGTCTAAGTTCATCAGCTGAATACGAATTAGCGCTGATTCTGAAAGAACTGCGGTGGATTACGGATCAGGTAAAGATGTTTGCTTTCATTGATTTCTCGGGAATTGCAAACAGCTTAAATTCACTACATCAGTTTTATTTTCTAATTATCTGGGGATGTGCTTCGTTTTCCCTACGAAAATTAGTACAGCTTTAAGTTGCTTTAATTTAACAATTTAATAATTTAACTCGTGTTTATTTAAATCTTTAATATCATTCATGTTTTAAGAAAGATACTGTTTTTATTTGTAGGTATATACTTCGAATAATTGCTACAAATGCAAAGTGTTTCTGGAACGTTTATTGTGTTTTGTAATGGAACTGCTCTATAGTTTTTGTGCTATGTATTTATATTGCAAACTTTCTCTTTAAAGAGCATCCCAACTAAAAACAAACTATGAGCAGGCTAGTCATAAAATTTTACATGTATTATTCTTATTTAATCAATAAAAGTAGAAAAAGTTTCGTGTGTTAGGGTATTGTCTTGTTAAAACAAGATCCACGGAACAGATAATTTGGAAGTCTCGGTTGACCTTGGCAGCTTGTTATTAACGAAGTCTTATATGCAAAAGGCCTTAAGCACCTTGGATAGCGATACCTTTTACAGTCCATTACCAATATTAAAAAATTATAGCCTTTCTTCAAGCCTTGTTTTAATTCAAATCTTTAATTTTTCCTTACACTCAAATTACATTCTTAAGGCATAAAGCTGATCCTCAACACGTAATTTCTCATTAGAAACCCATTGCTAAATGCTTCGGGCATATGGTCAAGAATAAATTTTATTCTCGTACAAAATATTCTGTTTGTGAACAGCGTCATACTTTTTTAAGGAACAAACATTTTGTTCAAATATTTTGTACTTAATCAGATTGAAAACGGATCACTGATTACACTGAATTTGTTAAGGCTTTCAATCGTATCAACATATCTTTGCTTCTTAAAAGGATTTCGTCTTATCTTGCTAATCAATATCAGTGTCTAAAGATTGGATCTCTATATTCTAGTACGTTTAAGGCTATGTCTGATGTACCTCAGGGTAGTAATTTGTGTTGTTCTCCTAATCTTATGACATGGTCAGGATTATTCTCCTTTGTTTGATCCTGTTCTCTTAGTGGAACAAGTTTGGATATTAGTAAGGGTAAGATTATAAATGTCCACCGAATCCACCAGCCTTTTCTTCATGATTACAGAATTGATGGTGTGTTTCATGGCCGTCCCACAAAAATTACTGATCTTTGGACGGTCTTCGACAGTATTTAATCTTAACACATTTCTTTGGAATGTGTGAACGCTTAATGCGCTGAGAAGTGCGACTTTTGGGCTAGAAGAGAAACTCTAATAATGATCAGGTATCAATACTCTGGCACTCAGAAATGATGTTGATTTTCTTTCACTGTTTTATCACTGCTTGTTTGGACTGTTTGCCTCCTTCGCGAGGGTAGTTACAAATTGCTTTAATTTTGCAGAAACATTACTACTCCATGAGTCTTCAATTTTTTTTACTGTTCATATATTTATTTATTTTAAGATTTCATAAATTCAAATGGCAGCAACCAAAGTTGATATCTCAAACACAAAATGTATGAAAAAATTATGATAACTATATAATTTTAAGATACTATATAGGTATGCTTATTAATGTAAAACTCTCTTTTTCTTATTTTAGTTAAAAAAGGAGGACGAGCATAGTGATGTAACGCGTGATTGGAAATTTGCAGCAATGGTAGTTGACCGTTTGTGCCTTATAATTTTCACATTATTCACAATAATTGCAACATTGGCCGTATTGTTCTCGGCGCCACACTTCATCGTAACGTAATAACCATCAAGTGGCTATATCAAGAAGGTTATATATCCTATTATTTGTTTTATTCTAATTACAATAATTAGGCGAATTTACTTGAGAAAGAATGTTAATTAAAAAATAATAATAATAATTAAAATGAAATTAAAAGTAAGGCAACATTTTGAAAAAATAGATATCTATATATATATAAAATGGCGTAAATATTTTTTCAAAAAAAGAGAAAACTTACCAATAACGGAATAATCAAAATTAATAAGAAGCGATTTAAATTTTCTATAAAGAAAAGTTTTTTTAATCGCATTATATTAGAGAGAAATAGGATGAGTAGCAAGGAACCTTTGTTTTTATGTAACAGAAAACGTAATAAAATTTAGTTGAAATTTGGACCATAAGCAGTAAAAAACAACAACAATAATATTCTTAAAAATTTTTAATATATTGATTTTATTAATATATTAAAAATTCCGCCTCAGTACAGCCGAGTTTCCAAAACAAAATATTATGTTAAGATAAAAGTTATTTCGGTCATTTTAAATTTAAAAATCAGTATTGTAAACTTTTATATATAAAATAATGCTAATTTTGTAAATAATGTATTTACATCTTGTCAATAAGCGCTTATTCAAAATAATAAGCTATTTCTTGTATTTCATAACCTGAAATAATGTCCATTAATTAGCTAAAGTCACAACGGCCTGGAAGATATAATCGTCCTCCTTTTCTGTCCTGCAACTAAATTCGTATATTCTGCCCATGCAATCAGTGTTGCTCGCTAAGAATCGGGCAAATCGAATTCATAGGCACATCTATGTATCCTTTAAGATTCTCTCTTTGGTCCAACGTAGCCCATACTAATTTTTATGGTATAGCGTTTCCAAAGCCCCCAATTCAATCATTATATACAACAGTAACAAATAGGAGGCGAAGAGAGCCGCTATACTGTCCCACCGAAATTACTTCAGGTGGTCAGTGGATTTGGTCAACTTACCAAATCCGACAAGTTAAGAGACTATGGACCAAATCCGCGGTTCTGGTACGCCGGATCTGATCCACGGTTGAGCTGAATAAGTTCAAAACTTCAATTAAAAATTCTATATTGATTTCGCCATAAGTTCGACAGTCGATAAGATCGAATCAAATTAAATAATGCAGCCTCTGGTTTCTTTCAAGATGACACGAGCTGCAAAATTTTCAACCATTTGTTAATGTGTTGTTATGGACTCCCAAGCGCTGAAGAAATAATAAAAATTTGTCGATAACGTCATCAAAGGATTCTTTACATTTGGCAGTTGATAATTAGAAAATCATACACCATCATAAATTTTGACTAGACTCTACTAATTTTTACAAAGAAAATAGAAACTTCTAAAAACTCTTTGCCTCATGCAATTGTTCTGGTTGACAATATTAAATTTTTCGTTTCTCCTCTGAAGTGCTATTAGTCGAAAATCAAGGTCATCTACCACACTAATAGTAGTTTGTCTGCGGAATTACTATTCTCAAAGTTCAGATCAACCTATCTATTATTATGAGCGCTTATGTTTCTTAGCATAATTCCTTATGAGATGACATTCCATTTTC
Organism: Dasypogon diadema; assembly: GCA_006980735.1. Classification (NCBI taxonomy): domain Eukaryota; kingdom Metazoa; phylum Arthropoda; class Insecta; order Diptera; family Asilidae; genus Dasypogon; species Dasypogon diadema. The sequence continues at coordinate 84,322 of QYTT01091329.1, forward strand.
TTAAATTTGGAACAACAACAAACGTAAAAATTACTCCTAATTTATAGTTAAAAATTAAAATAAATGTACTGGTACTTATGGTCCGTATTTCAATTAATTTTTAATTTTGGCATACAATAACTTCAGTGAGATATGTACACTATAACACAATAGCAGTTGACTGAAACTATTTATTAGAAAAAAAAACTAAAACCAAAAAACAAAAGTTCATTACAAACTGGAGATCCAAACACACCAAACATACGAGCAGCTAAAAATCTATATTTTATTTAAAATGAATTCTTTTAGGCAACTAAATACTTGTTACTATAGCAAAGCGGATCTTTTAAATGCAAGTATAACACTGTTTTAAGGAAAACTATTATGGCAAATAATAGCGATTAAATGCAATATGAAATTCGTGAAATGAATTCCATATCGGCTTCCATTAGTAAGCTATAATAGCTGCCAAGTTACTTTATGTGAAGTGAGACGCATATTCAAGTACGAAGCAACTGCATAAATATTTTAATATTGATGGCAAAAAAAAATTAAAAATATGTCATGAATAATTATTAATCTTCATTTACCTGAATAATTTCCCCGCCTATAAAATAAGCGAGTTTTTTTTTAAATTTTAATATCACCGAAACGAACAATCGTTTTTCACTTATATCAGAAATTCATTTCGAAGCAATTATTTATTAATTTCTGTCATGACTCTTGAAAAATGAACGAAATTAAGTCAAGTAGAAAAAGGTGACTGAATTGACGATCACAACTGAATGAAGGAGTGTTGCAATATGATGGAAAATCATTGTCGAAAAATTTCAATTAACTGGAGGAGTGAAGGTTTGAGCAATTTCTGTTGCAGTCTCATGCATAAAATAACAATAATTGCAAAAGACAAGTGCTCTCCGAAATATTGAATCTGTTCACACACACAAAAAAAAGACAACATATTTTTATATGGAAATGTGTTAAGCTCCGCAATAAACTCATTCCTTCCTTCCACCCCGCATTAAGGGCACCCAATTTCACATTTCTTTTAAAAGCCAAATTAAAAATAAATCACAGAAGTTAATTCCCCTTATAAATATTAATTAAGTCTAGTGAAATAGGTATATACATTAAAGATTTAGAACGTGCCTAGTGAAATTAAATTAAAGTACGCGCACAAACCTTGTGCAAAAGTTTACATAGTGTTAGGAACACTGTTGAAGCGATATCAACTTCGACATCGACGCGATAAATACGCTTCGAACGAATAAATTCGTTGAATAAAATTGCGATTAGCCCGTGCGACGATAATGGAAGTCGTAATTAGCAATTAATTCGTTAATTAATGGAGCGCATAACGTTTTAAATGATATAAACGTCACTTGAATGCTGTGATAAAACAAATATTTATTTAAATTTGATATTTGATATGGAAATGTTTAAATAAAACAATATGCGGTACGTATAACGATATTAAAATTATTTTCCACTTAGTTTATTTTGAGAATTTGAATTGTTTGTTTTGCATTGAACTGAAAAATGGTTCTTTATGATCTTCTCAAATGGATTGGAATTGTTTTCAATGGAGAGTACGCGCATTTTTCCAAGCTTAATAATACAGAAATTATTGATTGCTTTTGTAAATTTAGTACTGAAATTTCAAGAAAATGTATAGCAAAGTAAAGTAAAAGTCCCCAACGGCGATCACCTCTGCAAACGAAATGAAATCAAAAACATATATACAATTTCCTTCAAAACATTTTCTCCAAGGCATCTCTGTCTTTTAATTTATAATTTTGGCTTACAGGCATATTGAAAGGCTTTACTGAATTCACGGAAACGCCTTTTTCATTGGTACTTGCAAGAAATTAATTTCGGATTTTTAGTGTGATATAAAACCAATTTTGTATATAAAACATGAACTTTAATTGCTTATGTTTATGTTTTCCGAGCCCAAGTACGATTTCAGGTCATCATTATATGGTGGTGGTGGGTTATATGGTGGATGTAACATCACTTTCCAACCAAACTCCAATAATTTTTGCCGAATAACCAAAGATGTATGTGACAATGCATTGTCATGATGGAACATGATTCCTTTACGATTTGCCAATTCTGGCCGTTTTTCTTTGATTATTTCCTCAAGTTTCATTAGTTGTTGACAGTAAATATCTAAATTGATCGTTTGGTTCCTTGGAAGCTTAAATACACAACATCTTTGTAATCCCACCAAATTAACAATATGATCCTTTTTGATGCAATTCAACTTTCGATGTGGTTTGTACCGGTTCGTTACGGTTGAACCATGACCGTTTTCAGTCATATAGAGAAACTTTCTTGAACAAAAATTTGTTCATCTTTCTTCTCACTCTGGTTGCCTTCTCGTGGATCCCAGAGGTTCATTAATTCTTTGTTTTTCTACAAACAATTCAAATTCTCAAGCATTAGTATCCTATTTTCACAGTTCTAATGATTTCCTTATGATTTTAAAGTACATCGGCGTTCACCAAATGAACTTTTAAATGAAAGGCAAAAGCTAAATAAGATCTCTAAAACTAGACGAACATGTAAAGATAAAAAAAAAGCACTAAAAACACTAAATTGATAAAAGTAAGCTTAAACTTAAGAAGGTAACTCTAATATAATAAAGCTAGCAAGATACGTTGAAAATAAAGTTAACCGCTTAAATCATTAAATATAAACAAACAGTAAAATTAAAATGTAAACAAATTATAAACTAGAAACTTTTAGACTAAATTTTATTTGGCTATTTTAACAACTTTTAGTTGTACAGCAAGTAGAAAGATAAATGTTACACATGTAAAACGGGATTTGATATTTTCGCCTGTTTTTTATATTTTACATTTTTGTTAACAAGCGATATTATACGTAAAACAAAAAAAAAAAGAATAATGTGGTGCATGAAACAACAACAATTTTTTAAGGAGATTTAACACTAGTCATAGATAGTATCAGAACACACGAGAATTGCTTTAAATAATGAAATATTTATATAAATCGTACATAAATATTATTAATATGTCATATTGACATGCAGTGAAAACAAATAGTAAAAAATAATAATACTAATCAAATACGAGATATGTAATTGATTCCAGTATAATATAATTAATTTATGTAAAATTAAGTATGAATTAGCAACACTTATTATACCGAATCACATAAAGCATAAGGAGAATATTCGTTATAGTTGCTACAACTACTATAGTTTAGATAATATTTTGGTATATTTCAAAAAGATGATGATGTTTCATTAATAATTAACTGTTTAAAAGAAACAACTCTTAAACGTCTTCCCAGTTGTTATTGTATAATAAATTTAAGCAATTTAATAATGTAATTCATTAGATCCTATCTATAGCACTAAATTTTGCTTTTTCTACTTTTTTTTTTAAATTGTTTAGTTTTTCTGACTTGCTAACTGACAATAATGAAAAAAAAAACAAAGACAAAGGATAAATCTTCTACCATTCACTATTAGGTACATAAAATTATTGTTTTTTTTTATATTCTTCAATTTGCAACTGTTTAGTTATTAGAAAATATTTTAGTATAAAATTATGAATTTTCGAGGACGATTAAGACAAACTGTTGCACAATTATTTTTTAGCAATTTAAGCAACAATTTTTATTAGAGGCTTCATAATTCAAACTACTTTATACCACTCTAGAAAACCACATCTGCATACACCTTACAGAGCGTAAATATTCCGAAATAAATACTGAAAAGGAGCAAGAGCGCAATAGTTCCAAATGAAAATAATTTTCTTTAATCCGTGTTCCTCTCCCACCTCCTACAGGAATTATTACAGCTGTAATCGAAGCCTCAGAAACGCTATACAGAAATAGAAGAATAATACACTTCAACTAAGGCAGAGAAATTATCCTCAAATTAAGGAAGTGTTCTGGATTATTTAGTTAAAAAAGTAAACCTATTCTATATAATATGGAAATTTCGAGTCGAACTAATATGTAAGTCTTCAAAGAGGTCCCTGCGCTGCCGCCCCTCATTAACTAAACATAAAAATATCCCCCGGTCCCTTTTGTGGAGTGATCCGTCATTGGTAACGGTCTTGTGTAACCTTTCGATTATCCTTCAGCGTTGAGAATTCCTTGATACCTTTTGCTAATCCAGAATTTTCCTATGCCCATACTCAGTCCCTGACTAGTGTGTATAGTATTAGTCCCGCTTCATCCTGAGCCATCCATTGCCATCTTTTTCACAACTTCACTTTAATCCACACGCTGATCTTTTTCTCAACACGATGTTTGCGGGGTAGCTTTGATTCCAGGTTAATTTCTCGAGGTATATTTGGACTTCGAGAATGGGGATTCTATTACAATTTTGGGAATTATATCATAACATACTACGAGATCTGTCAAATAGAGCATTCGAATTCTCGGTGTTAAGTACTTTCTTTTCTTGAAAATTCTATTTCAATTTTGGAAACGAAAATAACAGTAGCATGGAATCAGATCAGGGTTTTAGGATGGATAATCCAGTCTCAATCCAGTATTAATTCCTACACATGACCACGGTGTGAAAAGTTTATATATACAGCGGTATAAAATACCCAGAAAAATACATGCAATTACATATCTTTTGTATCTTACCCAATTGATTTCTTGTTCGATTGCTTTTCTTGAGTATAAAGCCTTTCATACTAGAATTTTGGAATGGCGAGAAACAGGAAAGGCTTCATACCCAAGGGAAAGCAATTAAATGAGATATCAACTGGGAAAGGTATAAATTAAGGGACTTAACCCCTTTCAAAATATTTTTCGAGGGGATTTTGCCTCGATTTGAAACGGTGATCTTGGCGCTCTCTTTTAAAAGCCCTTGAAGTATTTGTTTCCAAGTTTTCATGACTGATCTTCACTTGAAAAACACTTTTTTAATATTTTAAAAATTCTTAGTTTCAGTATTTTGAGTATACTATGGAGGTATGTCCTTTTCTCCTTAAATATTAAGAGTTAGCAAGCTCAAATTATTTATCATTTCTAACATACACCTACGGCTAAAAATATTTTACTAAACCTAGCAAAATTAGTTTAAAATTAAACGTATAATAAAAAAATTAAACTGCCGCACGAAAATATAAATATTCAACTAAAAAATCATTAAATCATTAGTAGTTGCAACAGTTACTTAAAAGAAGAAAAAAATCTTTGAAAAGGGTAAAATTGAAAATGGTTTCAATTTTTAAAGAAAAAATTAAGAATAATTTTAAAAGATTTTTTTTTATAAAATTATATTGAAGTAAAAATAAAATATATCCGAAAAAAACTGAGGTAGAATTTATAAAGAAAAAAAAACGTGGCAAAATGAATTTATTTCCTTTTAAAAATATAAATGTCACACTTATTAAAATAAGACAATCGCAAAATTTGCAGTTTTTATTAATTTACCTCCTTGACTATATTTTAGTGAGATTTTATTCTACATTTAATTTTTTTACAAATAATATACATTTCTCACAATTGAAATGAACTCCTAACGTTAAATTTGTATTTGTTAATATCTCTAAAAACCATCATATCCAGTTTAATATTTAAATACCTAAACAAGAAAACACAAAAAGACATGTAAAAGTAGCTTTCAATATTCGTTACTATTTACTTAAGCTTTCAATTAGCTGAGAAAATTACGAATACAGTGGCAATAATAGTTTACATTTTCCTTTTAAGTTAGCTACCAGTATCATTATAACATTATAACATTGAAACTCTTGAAAACATTCTTACACATCTACCCACATTTAAAACTTTAGATAAGAGAGAAATTTCTAGTTATAATATAGATAATTCAAAAAAAAGAACATAATTAAGAACGCACTTCTTATGAAAACCTTTAGCTATTTATATCTAATTAGGTAGTTCTTTTTTCCCAATCTAACATCCTAGAATCCTCATGAACCGAATTACTTTAGATATTTAAATAATCAGGTACTGACTTGCATTTCGAACTTAGTTCATTTATTTTCACAGTTGCACTCCTTGTATTACTTTTGCACAATTTTAATTTAAAAAAATTTTTTTAGTTCCATGTATTTTTTAGGTTGTCCAAAAGCTTTAAATAATTAAAATAAGATAATTATTTCTAAATTTTTTGTAGTACTTATTTTAAATGCGCAACTCCTTTCATTTGCTTTCCTTTAAACTTCTGCTTCATTAATTCCCAAACAATATGTATAGACTTTGTACCCTGGGATTATAATAACTAATCCACTGTCTGAATAATATTTTTTGTCCAAACCTGATCAGAACAGATAATTCTTTTCGAAAGTCGCAGCAAAAATTCCCTTTGCATATGATTTGAGGAGCCGGGTCTCAGTGAAAAAATCGGAAAAATTCTCCGATAATTGTCACACACAAGTCTATCATGCTTTGTGGAAAAGGCAGATAAATAACACTTTAAAAATGATAAAAATTGCACCACTCATACACGGTTTAAAGATCAGACGAACTCACCATCTATTATCCTTAGTTTGGATCAAAAAAAAGTATCTCAGCGTTTCGTTTTGAACTTCATTACATCACAGTCTATCATCATTACAAGGAGTGTAGCTTAGAAAATTCTAATTTTAATATGTAATTCCTTTCTTAAACGATTTGCCCTCACTTTAACCAAAATCTATCCCTTCCAATCTAGAAAAACATAAGACGATATCTCAATACTAATTTGTTCTATCTACATTTCATAGCCTATAGAACAAACATACTTCGCATTTCCCACCCATTTCTGCCATAAAATCTTTTTATTTTTCAGATCAAAAGTGCGGAAATTTTGAGATAATTAACGAGACATTAAAACCATTCACATTTTAAAATTGCGTTAAAATGGAATTTCGTGTAAAATACTTGAGTTGGATTAAAAATATTTATTTCTTTATATGTATTACCAAAAAAGTCGTATGTAGTTATAGCAACGCTACATGGCGATTGTACGCATGAGTAAAGCAAATATATCTAAATATTTAAATAATTTCATAAGTAATACTTTGTAAAAAGGTTTTTAACAAAACACGAGAAAAAATCCAAAAATAAGCAAATGTAATCAAACTTGTACATATTTAGCATTTTAAAAAAATATCGCTAAAAAGCATAAGTAAACCCTTTAAAAAACAATGCTTCAAAACAAGTAAAAATTAAATAGAAAAAAAAATTAAATTCACGCGATGAGAGTTACATTTAAATCCTTTAGAGAAATGCTTAAACTTGATACTAAAAATAAATCGCATTTTTTGAAAGTGTCTCGTTTTGTTCGTTTATGTAATGAAAAATACGCTGAAATCCTTCGTTTCACTAATATTGTATTGTAATAAACAGTATGAGTTTCGTTTTGATAATAAAATTGGAAAGCTCTGCCTCTTTGAGCAAATTTTCAGTAAATTTTTAGATTTTAAGCGAAATTCATTTAACAACCTGAAGAAAAAAATGTTATTTAAAAAAAAATACGCCTAAGAAAAAAACTGCTCTAATAAAAGTATGTTAAACACTAAAATTAACTAAACGTAAATCGGTTCTGTAGCTGTCATTTTAAAAATCGAAAAAATACTAAAAATCCTGGAAACTAAATAAAGCTGAAATTAAGAAGTAAAAAAATAAAAAACAAAAACAAAAACGAGAAAAGTAAAAGACAGAGCACTGTTAAGTAATCAACACTTACAATGCGTTGCTAAGAAGCTACAAACTGAAAACTTGCGACATAATTACTTGCAAAAGAAAAAATTATATTCGAAATTGAAAGAATTACAGTTTTTCCTCACAGTAACGATTGGAGGGTAATTGAATTTTGTAACACTGCACTTGTTGACATTTTTTAAATAATTTCACTTTTTCTACTAAGAGTGAATGTTGTTTGCCAGTGGTTTAATTACCCTTCTCTTTTTACAAATTACGCAAATTTATTCAATTGTCAGGCGAAAGCATTTAAAAATGTTCTAAAAATGGTTGTAAATTTGTTATCAGAAAATAAAAAGTTATCATTAATACATTTGCAAATATTTTTTTTTAATTAATCCTTAACTCTCCCATCGACTTTAGCTGTCCATTTACAAGGAATGTACATAAGGTACACTAATCGCTATCGTCAATAAGAAGGATGTTAGCAGCCTCAACCATTTAACCTCTTCAGAAATTGCGACTTTCGTCCTTTCATCGTCACTGAAGAACTGATTGCATCCTAAGGCACCTTTCTACGTCATTCAGCCATTGCAAACGAAGCCTTTCACGCATTGTGGAACATTTGATATATCCCTCAATAATTATATTTATTCAAAAAACGTTTCCAAACTGTCACAACATGAGTCTCTGTGTTGAACGAATAAAAAGAAGAAAACTACCTCTAGTTGGTTTTTTAGAGTAGGTTAGAGGTCCATCAATTCTATAGTACACATAAGTACTAGTAGGAAAAAGTAAAAAATAAACAACAAATTTAATAAAAATAATCAACTTTCTATTTTTACAGTATCTAAAAGAAAAACAAAACACATTTCTAATGTGAGTATATTAAAATACATAAATCCAAATCACTTTCTGACTCTCTGTCCCTTTATTAACGGCCTGCTTTTAGGGGTTTCAAATTTATTTTTCTTTTTCCTGGGACTTTCTTCAAAACTGTCATCACTATTAGGAGAATCTGATTTCATTGACTCCCGCTTTAGTTGTGGCATATCATCTTCCCCACAGGACAGCGTAACATCCGAATCTGGTTTGTCTTCTTGCTTTAATTCTGTTTTGGTCAAATAGTTAACCTTTTTTCGTCCTCTAGTTTTTGGAGGCCGTTTTAATTCAACAGATAATTTTTTAAATTCACCTTTCATTTTTACTTCGGTGCCTTGAGGAGACTTTAAATACACTTGCGGTTTTACAGTTTTTTCCTGCCTTCCTTTGTCTTCCTCAAAGTCCGTGGTAACTTTCCTTTTATTTTCACATACTTTCGACTTAGAAATAAAATTCAAATTATTTAACATTTCCTCATGTTCCCCATTTTTATTTGTTATTGGACTTTTACTCTTCTTAGGATCAGCATCTGGCGTTTCTGATGGCCTACGAATCTTTCCCTCAACTGATGTCTCCACCCACTCATCTGTTTTACTTTTATTCCCCTTTTCAACAGCTTTGTCTGGTTTTGGTGAAATATGTTTGCCCTTCTTTACCGTTTTAGTACACTCTTCACTCGGTTTTGATGCCTTGCTTTTTATGGTAGCTATTGGCTTATCATCATCATCGTATTCTATGACGACAGTACCAGTCTGAAGTGGTCTATTTTGATTACTCACTTCTGTGCATATTTTTTCAGCGGTATCTACTGCCTCCTTTTTCAAAATATAATCATCATCAAACTGCACTAAATCTAGTAAGGCAATACATGTAGGTCTGCAGCCAATATTTATGGAGCAAATTTGATTTAACTTTTTGTGCTTTATATCAATTGTCCACAAGGTAAGGTCTCCAGAACTGTAAAAATACATAATGAAAAGAGTATTTAATTATGTGTTATATATACAATAATACCTGGAGACTGTCGCAAGTACATCATTGACATAGGATATTGCCTTAACTCTCTGTTTATGGGCAGTAAATAGCACGGGCTGAAAATATACTTCACAGTGAGCAACCGAACACAACTACAAGAATATTACTTACGTCCCCTTTGTCCTGAACGCCTATTAATAGTAGCTTCCCATCTTCTAAGCCTGCGACAACCTTAGAATTTGTAAGCCAACATACTGAAGTAGGTTTGGAGTCACAGATTTGTTCTTTAATCATTGCGGCGCTTTTAATACCCCAGATCTGAACGACACGTGTTCCTGTTAAAGTAAAGTAGTTTCCACATGGTGACCAAGCTATACAATCAGGTGTCTTTCCTAGAGATTCTATGCTTTTTAAATTTGTGGTATAAGCTAAGCGTCCCTTAATTAAATTCCACGTCCGCAAAGTTATGTCGCTTCCCAATGACAACGCTAATTTACCACTGGGATGACAAGTTATGTTAGTTACGGCCGCTCCAGAATGTGCCTTCTTCCATATGGCCTCAACTTGCCAAGTATTTGTTCTTACAGCAACGATTTTCCCATCATCCCCACCTGATAGTAGATGAGTTGCATCAGGAGTGAACGCTAATGTGTTTACAGTACCCTCGTGGTGAATCAAAACCTGAAAAGAAGTAGGTTTGTTTGTTTAGTTTCCACTGCTTTTGATATGTGCGCTGTCCTTGAGATGGACAAAAATAGGGAAGGCGGCAGTTCCAATTAAAACGACTTGACCTAGCAGGTGCGTCCGACTTTCGGGGCGATGTGAACAATACTGCGCCCAAAGGTGCATCAGTTGTGACGCTATATATATATATGTATATAGAGTACTCACAAATGGTCAATAAATGAAAGTGGCGAGACCACCTTAGCTATAGGAAAAACTAAACCTTCCTTGCACTTCGTAGAGAAACAGTTTCAAAAAAAAACATTTTATTTTAGATATAAGTCAACAAAAGGAGTCACAGTGTTAGATTTCATCTTGTTAAAAGCCAATTGCGCCTCATTATGGGAACTGCCAAATGTAAATAAATATTCAAGTTATCTCATGAGAACAGTAAGACTATATGGGAAGACAAAATTGGAAAGAACTTGTGTCGCTGATTATCTGCTTACTAATATTGAAAAACGGTTCATAAATTTGTTGGACCTAGTATGGGTAAAAATCCAACGACAGAAAAATGAGAGTACTTACTTGGATTTCCTTACGTGATAGCATATCATAAAGAAATATTCTATCATCCGCCCCGCCTGAGGCCATATATTTACCAGAGACAGCAACACACCTTACTGACCCGGTATGTGATCTGGTCGCAAATGATTGTGTAAGCGATTGCTTACCATTCTAAAACAAATAATTATTTCATTTCTAGTCTGAAAACACAAGATTGAAATCCCACCTTCGAATATCCTACTTTGTATCCCAATAGATATTCCTCATACGTCCCAATAACTACTTCCACTTTATTTGCCATAGTTAGAAAATGGGAGGGTTTTTAATTTACCATTAATATCTACTTTATATAAGCACAGAAACGTGCGTAATTGCAAAGTAACTACCGCAAATCGGCGATTCGCGAGCAACAAAATTGTCAACACACGTGGGTTAGGAAAATGTCAAACATCACAGGGTGCACTTTCAAGATTTTCTTTTACACATTTATTCATATTTTAATTAAATGTTTCGTACCCAAAATTATATTCTTATCAATATTATTACATTTGCCTACTTAAACTTAACTGAAACAAAAATAATAATACCATAGAAAACCAATAGAAAGCATTTGAAATGTTTCGACCATCAGCACCATCTATTTACGAATATTTTCAACAGATTGTGACATTTTGTTTGACAATTTACAGCCGGGCTTCGGGAAGAAATGTTTTTGTTTGGATTTCGATTTGGCTTGTGGTAGATTGAGCGGACAGCCTTTCTTTACTTCTATTTTAGAGCCCATAAGGGAATATAGAGATGAATGTTTTTAAGATTTTACTTTACGCTTCTCTTGTACCTTTTATTTTTGCGGACTTTGTGGATCTCAATGGTAAGTAAACTAACCTAAGATTGGTGCAGTGAGACTTGCTGCAGTTACGCAAATTTTCTGAATCTTAATTTTGATGTTGTGTGCAGAGAAATTGTATTCCTGTCTTTAAAAAGGGATAAAATTATATGTTACATAATTTGTTAAATTACATAACTATTTTTGCCAAAATTCTAGTATTTTAAGAACGTTGAATTTCAGATAAAAGTAGAGAAATTCATCGCACACACGAGAAATGAAGAATTACACCATTATCTAAAATCCGAAAAATGAATCACATCTTTTCTGATGAATTTGGCAAATTATAAATACATACCTCGCACTTAGACAAACATTTCTCCGCACTTGTTGACGAGAAGTCAGTCAAAAAATATTCTTTATCTTTTTAACAAGCATCCTATAATCTAGAATATTTCCTTTAATAATATTCTTTTTCAGTTAAATACTTAGATGCTGGAGATACCGTTCAGTACACTCCCACATCACAACGTCTTGGATTTTATCAAGCAGATCTGAGCATATATTGCTACCGCGGAGTTTCCAAATCAGTTCCCCGAATCTTTTATACAACAGCGATACAACTCGAAATCGAAAACGATGATTTCACACAGTACGAAGGCTCAACACCTGAAGCTGTTAGAGAAAATTACGAAGGACAGAAGTCTATATTCAACTTGAATGTGTTTACTCACAAAAGAACACGAATTAAGCTTAACCCCTTCAATCAAACCTGCATTGGCATTGAAACAATTCAGCCATACCGCATTCGGCTCTCCTTGATACGAGTGGACTTCTACAAATTCATTCTCATGTTATTAGGTCTCGTCACATTTTGGTTTTCATCTAAGCTCAGCAATAACTCTGTGTTCTACTACATTACGGGAGTACTCCTTGGAATATTCGCATCATTCATTATTTTGGTGTATCTACTAAGCAAACTGTTCCCCAGGCGCCCTTTGATGTACGGAGTTTTAGTGGGAGGCTCTACCATAGCCATTTACATATTTCAGATGATATGGGAAAATATTCAGGTCATTATAATGACCTACCAGACATTTGTTTTCTGGTACATTTTAATAACTGGCCTTGTTAGCTTTGTAATTTGTTATAGAATTGGTCCACCGAAAAATCAGAGAAGTAAAAACTTGATCAAATGGGGCTTGCAATTTTTAGGTCTTTTAATGATTTTCTTCTCAAGCCAGTACGAAGAAGCCAGTTCTGCAGTAATTATTGTAACTGCTGCAGCGTATTACTTCCCCAGTCGCTGGTTGAACAAATTTCGCCTGCTCTACTTACGAAAGTTCCCACCCAAACCAAGACTTTTAAGTAATGAAGAATACTACGAACAAGGTGTGAGAGAAACAACCAAAGCTCTTGAGGAGTTGAGAAAATATTGCAGCAGCCCCGAATGCAAGCAATGGAGAATGATTACAAAACTAAAAGATCCTCTAAAATTTGCTTCGTTCGTAGAAGGATCTTCTCATCTTTTAGATGAAGAAATACTTGAATACGAAACATCACGACAAGATGCTTCAGATTCAGAACTAAGTGAAGATGAACAGCTGAATGCTGATAATGCCAACCGGCAAGAGGATGATATTAGTGAAGATGAAGACGACAATATTCAGGAGACTTACAACCGATCAAGTTTACAAATGCAGAAAACGTCCACTCCGAGAAATGGTACTCTGGTCAGTCCAAATCGAGCATCGTATTCTGGCGATAGAACTTCTACCAGAAGAGTGATCTACAGAAGTTATGGGCGTGAATACAGCGATGAAGACTAATTTTACATTTTAAAGAACTGCCAATTACTTTAAGTTTGTACTGTTTTTAGTGATTAAAGTTTGTCAAAATAAATTGTAAGAAGTTCAAAATTTTCCGCTTTTATTCGATGACCCAATTTATGGTTAAACTGATTCTTGCTTCTCAGTGTTTCTTAGAGCTAGGGAGCCAAGCCAGGAAAATTCTGTGGTTGATGGAATGCGCCTTGACATTGTCTCTACTAACGGAGAAGTCACCCACTTCTCATGTACATTGTATGATACTGCTTGCGAATTAAACAATTAAATAACATAGAAAAACATTTAATAGTAGTTAATTACAGGTATTAACAGGTAATATAAATAAATCATCTTAAATTAACAAGTAAGAAAAATTAACTTCAATTTCTTTGTATAATATAAAGAGACAGTTTTTTATTTCAGCAATGCAAAAGATAAGTCCATTTGGAACTACACATCTTCTAAGAAAACTTGTTGGCTGTTTTTTTTTTCATTAAAAACTTGAAAACTTAGCCTTACATTAAAAGTTACCTATCTCACAGACTTACCGCCTTTAGTGTTACTCTGTTTTAAAATCTAATGCTTCGTTAGGTTTTCCAGTATATAAAATCGATTATTATATCTTGGTATCGTTAATAATCTTTGGTTAGTTTTTAAATTGATTTTCATTGTAACTTGAACAAAAGCGTTCAATGAGCATTTTCAAATAAAGCAGTTGTCTTTTGATTCGATGAGACTTTCAAGAAAATTTTAGTAAATAGTCATTAAAGTTTGGAAATTTAAAAAAATAGTAAATAAAAATGGAAAAGAATAGTAATTTCAGTAAATATCAGTTGGACGTTTGGTCCAAGTAAATGGAATCATTTCCATATGACCAAACCATTTCCTCACCGAATTTATCTAAATGTGCCAGATTTTTGTACTTAAAAACAATTGGGTTGTCAATATATGCCTCGCATGGATAACACCATACCGAAAGATCACTGTAACTTAAAGCAAGTGGATGTTCTGTCTGCAGGTAATGTAGTAGCATATGTTCTTGAATGTAGCGCCCACAAAGCGTTTTGAAACAATGTAAACAAATCCAATTTTCTATTGTTGAATCACATTCAGCACATGGTGCACCAGTGTTTATACCTAAAATGAACAAAAATCAGTATTAGTTTACAAATTATTTTATTCAATCAATCTACGGACACATACTATCTCAAAACGCGTAAATATTTCGTGAAAAATTCTACTTTTTTGCATGCGTTGGCTTATTTTTCAGTCACAACTGAAGATTGAGGCGTTAATTAAATAACAATTAATATTTTAAGGAAAGTGCTTTAGAAAGTTTGAGTTCTTCATTTCAAACCAAATTTAATAGAAAAACATTCTAATCTATATATCAAGACAATTATTTAAAAATCTGTTATAAATTAGGAAGCATATTATAACCCAAGAACACAAGAACTATTGCAATTTCATAAAACTTACGGGCGGGCGCCTCATCTGGTTTTAATCTTGATAGATGTGGACATGTCTTCAAAGGAACTACAGCATACATTTCTTCATTATTTAATGCCTACATTAGTTTATGTTAGTGTAGTTAAAATCGTTTAGAATGTATTTTTTTTACGTTGTTAACGTATCTTACCTCGAAATTTTCTGATAAAAATTCTGTTAAAGTTTTTGTTTTTTCTGTTTGTCTACTTGGTCCTGGTTGAGAATTTCCTCCGACAGCACCTTCACTCTCATTAATATTACTTTCTTTTGATTCACTGCCTTTCTTCTCATTATCGGCACAATTTGTTATGTGGATATTTTCCATAAGGCCGCTAATTTCGGAAACAACATTACCATTTGCATATTCGGGCAATTTTTTATGAAAACATAGCGATTTCCAATATTTCCTCTGCACTCTTAAGACATTTTGAATTGTTTCTATGCAACTAGTAAATGCAGCTGATTTAGTTTGTGAGTGGAGCGACGGAAGAGGATCACCCAATAAGGCTTTTGTGCACATCGTCATAGCATAAGCTATGGAATTGATATTATACCCTCCTTCCAGACATAAAATGATTTTTCCATTAGCGAGAGCCGACAACCAGTGGGTGAAATGCCCATAGGCTTCTGGAGTTACTTTGCATCCACCTAATGGATCCCCAACGGCCGCATCGAATCCTGCTGATATTAGGACTAGTTCTGGATTATATTCATATGCAATAGGCATTATAATATTTTGAAAAACTAATGCGTACTCCATGTCACCCATCCCTTTCTAAAAATGGCAATTTTATTGTTAATGTGCCACATTTCATATAAAAATTGCAATACCTTATTCCACGGAATATTTACATTATAACCCTCGCCAGGTCCTTTACCGACAACATCATAATTGCCATCCAAACCTTTAGGAAAGAAGTTACCGTTGTCGTACCTATGTATACTCACGTACAAAACTTTGGAATTGCATTCAAATATATGTTGAGTGCCATTTCCGTGATGAACATCCCAATCAACAATAAGTATCCTAAAAGCAAATCCGTCACATTATCTAAAATAGGCAGAAAGGACTCTCGTCAAACCTCTTAAGGCCGTGATCTCTTATGGCATACTGTGCCGCTATTGATACATTATTAAATATACAAAATCCATGAGGTAAATCTGATTCCGCGTGATGTCCTGGTGGTCTCACTATACACACTCCACTCCTTGCTTTCCCATTTAAAACACTATCAACTACTTGAAGCACAGAACCAGCAGCCAACGTAGCACATTCAAAAGTCTTTGGGTGAAAGTATACTGAATTGTAGGATTCTCCTATTTCACGAAGTGCTTCTCTTTCTACACTGCGCCGAATTAAATTTACATGAGATCTGGTGTGAGCCAAACAAATTTCATCTGTTGTAGCTTGTCGAGATTTAATTCTCTCCATACGTTGCAACAAACCATATTCGTTGTGGAAATCGTTGATCTTTCTTATTCTATCAGGGTGTTCCGGATGGCCTCTGTGTAAATATAAATTATCAAATAATTTGTAAAAAATATTAAGAAGAACAGTTACTCTTCAAACATATTCCTGTGCTCCAGTAAAAAGTCATCATATACATAGCAAACTCTCGCTGACGGAAAATCTAACTTTGTGACTAAAAATTGAGGATGAGCAATTAAAAATGTAAAATAAAGCTTTTATGTACTTACCTAATTTTAAATTCCTTAATTTCTCTTGAATTCCTTTTATAACCGCCTCACTTTGTACAGGATAACAAGATCTTGTTTCAAATCTAGTTGGTAAGGGTTGGCCGCCGTTAAAAATTTGATTAACTTTATGCAAATCTGGTTGTGGATTGACATTATTTAATTCCTCTAATGTGTAAGTTTTCAGAGTTTGCAGGCATTTCCAAAACGGTCGATGAGAATATATACAGTTCAAAATTGATTCTTGCACACTGTTACAAGGCGGAGTATATGCATCTACCATAGGACAAGGATCGCCCAGAAGCGCACGCAATGTCAATGCTGCACCCTCTGACAAAGATTCTAAGCAATAACCTCCTTCGAGTACAACTGCTACACGTCCTTGCGCCAAACATAACAGAGGATTCAAGAGATGCGGGTAGAATGACGGACTAACTTCCATTTCACCCTTTGAAGTAGTAAAAATTATTCCAAATTAACTTCTATTAGTAGGAAATAGTTTCATTAATGGGTTGTAATACATTTCGTCACATGGAATTTTTCTATGTAATAAAATTACAATACTAAAATATCGACCAAATAATATCAGAAGGATCATTCAACTCCTAACGCAGGCAGCGACGCCCCGCCCGATTGCATCCATCATTTTCACTCTGTACTGCAAGCAGTAAACACTTCACAGTTTACTGTTATTGGATTGTGTTAGGAGTTGACAACTTTTCCTGTTATTACTTGGTTTATGTTAGTTTAAAAAATTTTTCAAAAATAGGAAACTGATTTACTGATTTTGATTTATTTAGTTTTTTTTTTTTAAGATGGATCTCTGCCAGCTCAAAAGCAAATTAAGTAGACTACTTTTTCTTATGTTACACATTTATTATATGTTTATTAATCAATTCTAATTCAAAGAGTCGAAAATGATCTTCTAATATATTAACCGGAAAAAAGACTTTAAATTATTTCAAGTCGTTCTACTTTATTAACTCTATGAAACTATCAAAAATGGGACATAATAAGGGTTAAAAATGTGCGTAAAGAGAAAAAAATGATGTATGCATTTGTTATTAATGGTATTAAACGATCATATACCTTATTATCACCCAAGGCCGAATCGAACCCCGCACTTACTATTATTAATTGTGGACCAAACTAAAATTAAAAATAGAGAAAAATTAATAAAACTAACCTCTGGACATCCAATCGCTGCATCATATCCTGCTGATACTATAACAAGTTCAGGCTGAAACTAGTTTTAAAATACATTTTCATTCTCAATTCACCTTTTTATTTACCATTAAAAAGTTCTTCACTAATTCTATAATTTGAATGAATAACAGTGATGGCTTGTTAATTCGTGCAATGTAATGATCGTTCACTAATTTTCACTTTTAAGTTATACAACTTTGTGCCAATAATGCTACCTCTTCCCTGTTATTGAGTGTATAGATTCATTGAAATTTCCAAACTGAAATTTTTTTAAGGTATTGTCGAAACTCAGGAGATAGCCCTATGATGCACAGAGCACAGCTTAGGCACAGGGAAATTAGGGAAAGGGAGAATAGGAAATTAGCTTTAGAATTATGTTTGGAAAGAATAGTTCGGAGAAAGCTATCTGCTAGACTTGGTAAAAATTAAGAAAATTATACGAATACGAAAAGAAGCTATAATTGGTTTAGGCCAATTAATTATCTAATACCCAAGATGTAAGGAAGAAAAAAAAGTAATAAGTATGTAGTGAATTGTCAGTGGCTAATTATTCTTATATATCCACAGCTGACGGACACCTATAAAACGGTAGAAAGTCTTTAGCGGTGTCAAGTAAAATTCTAGGCCTGTTCTTAAAACGCATTTACACAAATCAAGCTATCTTCAAATTATCAAGGACAATTTGATAATTTGAAATCTTAATCCCGTGAAACAAGTGCCCGAATAACCACGCTATCACTGTATTTCCGTAAAATCAATCTATGCAAAATTAAGTGGTAAATACATTCGCTGCGGTCGTGGGTCGTAAGCAAAAGTTCAAAGCTCGGTAGGGAGATTTACAACATATTCACTGCAGTTGTGAGTCGTCAGAAAATTATTTCTGGTATCTAATTTTACACAAGTGTCTTATTATTATGTAGCTTACGCTTTGTTACCATATTTCCTGCTATAAGTTTTAAGTTTCTATTTTACTCTACTTATCTCGCGTCTTTATTACCAATTTTACATTAGATTGCTAAAAGTTATTTTTTGACTACTTTTAACTTTTCCAATGTTTTAGGTACTCCTTTTACGGAATCATCAAAACTCATAGGATGTAAATATAATTTACAATGTCAACTCTTTAAGGAAGCGTTTAAAATTTCAACAATGTTAAGTATATTTCCACTCTGAAATTTTCTAATTTGAAGTGTTGAAGACTGGAATTTTATATTCTGGGATTTTGTATTCACGATTTTGTACTCCAAACTTGTGTACACATGTGGCGTCCTTCTCTTTTATGTATTTGTATTTTAAATCCATTTTATCATAAGAAACTCTATAGCTTTTAATATTTTCAATAATTTCCTAATTCAAAATTATCTAACGGCACAAAATCAAAATTTCAAACCTCTTTCTGTTGACTGATTTTTCAAGTGTTTCGAGTGGATTTAAAATTGTAAGAATACATTGTTTTTAAGAGAGTAGAAAATCATGACTAACGACCCACGATCGTAACGAATGTATTCATCGATTTATTATAAGAGTACCTCAAGTGCGACTGGAATTAGAATTTGTTGAAATATTGCTAGGTAATCCCAATTTGTCATTCCAGTCTTATTTAATGGCAGATTGAAATTGAAGCCTTTTCCTGGACCGTCTCCAACATAATCGAAATCTGATTCACGCAGATTTGGCCAGAATGTACCATGCTCAAAACGATGTATTGAAAAATATAAAACTCTAAAGTCATATTATTGAACGTAAATAATTTACAAATTAAAACAAAAATACCTAGGATCGTTGTAGAAAAATCGTTGAGTTCCTTGCCCGTGATGAACATCCCAATCCACAATTAGAATTTTATTTAGTTTTAGATTGTCTAAAGCATATTGTGCAGCTATGGAAACATTATTAAAAAAGCAGTATCTAAAAATATTTTTATAATTAAGGAAATACGCACAGAGTCGACAAATATTACCCATTAAATTCGGCCTTCATTGCATGATGTCCTGGTGGACGTATGATTGCCATACCATTTTGTATTTTTCCAGTAACTATATTTTCAACCAATTCTATGGTACTCCCCACCGATAGAAGGGATAAATCAAATGTGCTCTAAGAATAAAAATGCAAATCCATGA
>QYTT01091330.1:0-32573 GCA_006980735.1 Dasypogon diadema
ATCATTTAGGGCTGTGATCCCTAAATGGCCAATTAAACCAATAATTACTAGTATTGATAGAAATATGAACTACATCTTCAACCTTTAAGTAAACATGACATAACTCAATTAAAAAAGGAAAGATGTACTAAAGGTATTGAACTAACTTTTATATCTTAAGAAGTTGTTAATCGTTTTTCGCCCCTTTTTAATTATAATTTGGATAATACTCGTATAAACTTGTAGATATCTAAACCTTGATTCTACAGGCTTTAACAGTTTATAGAAAGTTTAACTCAACCACTTTTTCTCAGACCTTTTAAAGGATTCTCTCAAGGATCAGTTTTTCGGCCTCTGTATTTTAAGCATTGTGTAGCTAAATTTTGCAGTGGATCCAGGATATTGTTACAAAAATCTTTTGGGCGAGCGGATGCCTTTTTTCTGGTGTCGCTACGTACTCTCCTTAGTTATTCGCACAGATGCCAGGCCCATGCCATTTCCGAGCCTAACAACTCTAACGACAAGAACAGCCCAGGATTGTTTATATTTGTTTTCACAGCGAGATTCCCTGTGTCTTCCAGAAAACAAGTGGTTTCCATGGAACTAATTTTATAGTCGCTCATTTGCTTGAGGCGAACTACATGGCAATATTTCGTACTGGATGTGTTAGGATGAGTGTACTCTTAGTTCGACGGGAGTTAGTGTACTAATGTTCAGGGTTCCTGTGTTCTTCCGAAGCGGTGTTGTGTAGTCAGGTGTGAAGGCGAAGTGCTTCCTATGACCTTTCCTTGCAGCTGTTCCCCGAGAAGATAGTGTGAGGAGTAATGTGTGTTGTGTAAAGTGTGTATTCCACTTCGTCTGTGGTATAAGTGC
This sequence comes from Dasypogon diadema, assembly GCA_006980735.1. Lineage (NCBI taxonomy): Eukaryota > Metazoa > Arthropoda > Insecta > Diptera > Asilidae > Dasypogon > Dasypogon diadema. The sequence continues at coordinate 853 of QYTT01091330.1, forward strand.
GGAGTCCATAGCTGTGGGTAGCCTAATGAGTCGGTATAGTTGCGCTGCATTGTATGTCAAGGACGCCCAGGTGTGATGTCGCGTGCATTCTGCGACCACTTGGTAGCCTAATCAGAAATCTGGAATATAACCCTGTAGGTGCATTTCCCAGGGTCCATATAAAAAAAAAAAACTCTTCCAGCTAATGATGATCATTGGATCAGAACGAGCGGTAGATCGAACACCCTGTCAGAGGTCGTCTTTGGCAGGGAAAAAATTAAATGGGCAGTGGCCTCCTTTCAACCTTTCATAGCCCCCGGAGGTGATGGACTCTTTCCAGCTCTTCCACAAAACAGTCTGGTATACATCCTTGGCCTACTTACACAGAGCTAGTTACGACTGAAGATACATCCCGCACCCATAGAGGAAGGTGGCGGCGGCGTTTATTCCTAAGCAAGGCAATGTGCCTTCTGGGCTGCCTAAATCATACATACCAATCACCCTGACTTCCTTAAATTAATATGGAATGGTTTCAGTGACTCCAAACATTGTTTATCTTCATCTGTCCGTTGTCCCATTTTAATATCTCTAAAACTGGTAACCACCAAAAATGCACGTTTTCCTGATTAGTCCTCTACCACTTAATAATTTTCTTTCAAATATACAAATATCACGTTTCAGGAGACGAAAATTGCATTAAATATGCAAACAATGCAAACTGTTGGTATGATTTTCATGCATTAAGAACTGTGTGAAACGTGACATTCTGCAAGTTGTGTAATCTCTGTTTACTTTCCATTTCGATGCGAAACAGCTTTTTTACATTTCATCTACAGAACACTCTGTAGCCGCTGTGGATCTGAGTATGCCAAAACAAGCAGATTTCTGCGTGTGTAATTGAAAATAAAAGGCAAGTGGAGCAAAATTTCAATAAATATTTACATTTTTAAGCGGTTGTGCTTTTAAATTCAAATCAGTTCTTCTCAAGAAAGGTTTATAAAAAAAGGTTTACATTGTGTTTAGAGTTTTTGCACAGAAAATCGATCCGTTAATAATGGAAAATTCAATCTTATCTTCACTATGAAGAACTATGAACTAGAAGGAACCTACAACAGGTAGTGTAAATGTCGCCAAAATACATTTCAATGTGAAAGCTAGTTCAGTCCGCCAATTAGAAAACTACAAAAACATTTCTAGAAGCAGTAAGACAGCGACCGAGAGGCAATCAAATAATCCTTTCAGTTGAATTACCGACCACCAGAATTCGAACCCTGTTTGACACCGCATCTATATGCTCCTATATTTCAAAAGGGGTTACAGATTTTACCAAGAGAATGGACAAACAAATCGATCCTACTGAATCAGTAAAGTTCAGCTGGCTATTGGTGCCTACGTGAAGACAACGAACCAGACCGCTCTACTTATACAGATTGGCGACACAAAATAAGTTGTCGTTTCTTTGTCTTTTGGCAATTAGCGGAAGATATAATGTACTAAGGGTCGCTGACATACGGATAGCCTTACTTGGGAGAGAGATGGTACAACCGCAATCGCCTAGATCCACCTCATCGAAAAGAACCTGACCGATGTAACAACAACTGGTGTACAGATGATCAGGAGCGACATAATAACCAGCATAGATTCTGAGTTAACCGTCTGTCCCCACATTTGGCATCGATAACCGACCAGCAATCAGTGGCGCCGTAACCAATCAGAGAAATACCCAACCCTAGGTCCGAAGTTTAGCATACCAACTTCTTTTAACCTGGCGTTCAATCAACCACTGAATAACCGCTTGTTGAGGAGCTTGAGGCGAGCCCTATCCGTAGTATCAACAGATTCGAAATAAGTGAAACAGGCAGCTACCGAGTAACATGTACGATTTTATTTTAAACTACCGACGACACTATTTACAATATTAAGCTAACACTTTTTTTTTTTGTAAAAGACCTTCTCCGGTACCAAAAAAATAAGTGTCTTAACATTCCTTGTGTGAATTATAAGCGCAGGGAAAATTTCGAGAGCTTAGTTCAGCGGGACCTATGTTTACTTCTTTGCTTACTCGGTTACTTACTAAGTAGACACTTATTTTTTTTCAAAACACTTTCTCCGATACCGGAAGGTACCTCCTTCCTGCTCGCGGTAATGCTTACGTAACAGATACCGGGCTAGTCCGTAAACAACGAAACGTCAATCCCCTTTCGCTCAAGGTAATATTCGTACGACCAAAAATAGATTACTACGTGGATAAAGAAAGTCACTCTCCTTTCACTCATGGTAATGCGTGCAGGACGGAAACAAGTATCTGGAACGTTACTTTCTTCCCGCCCACTGGACTAGTACGTTCTGTCTATATTAATACTTCCTTAGATGACATAGATGGAATTAACGCACATTATGTCAGGGCCTAGGCAAGGACAATTTTTAGGGTAGCTTATTTGTATTATAGGGTATAGAATCAAGTCGAATAAATAATTTAAATCGAAGCAACCACTATTGTGATTTATCCCTGTCTGCACTGAGTTTAACCCAGGTAACGTTTAACAGAGTATTTTCCCAGATGCTGCAAATCAAACATATGTAAAATTTGCCAAAAATCCGAATGACTGTTTCCCTGAATCTATTATTAAAAGGTTATCTAGAGTCAGTGGTAGCAGAATGGGTAAAGTGCGGAAGGTTCGTGTATCAACAAACATACAAAAACAGGAAGCGTGATTGTTTTCTATTCACGTGAATTTGAATTTATTTAGTTCTCATAAATTGAAAATTACCATTTAACTCATGGGGTTGTCCTTTCCACAGTTTTGCTAACAGCGCATAATAAAGCAGCCAACCATGATCAACGGAACTAGTTATCATTTATTAATTATTAAAAATGGATGAAATATTAACTTTTAATGGAAATAGTTTAGTTTTATATGAATTTGTTGAAAATTCTCTATTAAATAGTTTACAAATTATTTAATAGCTTGATAAATATTTGCCTCGTAAAAAATTGGAGGAGAAATATTAAAACACACTGTTTTTACTTTAAATAAACAAATTTTCCTCTCTTCTTACGAACTTCTGCAAAACATAAACTATAAAAACAACTAAATTTAATGGTGGCAATTCAACAGATAGGATTATTACGAAATTTTACATCCCATTTTCAGCATAACAATGTCGGCATGAAATCAATTAACACCACCATTTGCTCCTCTTAAACATTCTCGAAAATTGCACCGTTACCATAAAGTAATGAATAAGTTTTAATTAAAATAGAAAAAAAAATTAAAACCCTACTTTATACCAGTAATTTAAAAGAGTAGGCACTTTATGGACCATCAGAGGAAACAGCCATGTATTATATAAAGCGCAAAATAGAAACACGATAGTGATAAAAAGATTATGGGTTCTAATACGCTCGCCTGAGGCATACACACATAATGATAAAGCAAACATATTTCGTTGACATCGTAAACGCTTCGGCCTCGTTAAAATTGTTAACGGCTAACGAAGGCTGCCAGGCTGCTATAGGTAGTCTTGTTCACGCCGTTATTTGTATAAAACGCTTAAGCGTTATCAAGCAGCATTTAGGCAAAACCAAATTATTGCACTTTATGGGACTGTAATAATGCCGCACACCCTTATGTAGCGCGTTCATGTAAAATCGTAGCAGCGAATTTATGCTTTCAGCCCTTATCCTCCCAATGCCTTCACGAAAAGTGTCAACTGCAAACGTAAAAAGCTTTCGTCATGGATTCTGAAATCTTTTGTAGTGCTGTGTGCATGATGGGATCCAGAGCTTTTGTTTTAATCCCATAATCTTGTGATGGGGAAAGTTTACGTGTTAAAAGTACTTTGAATAGATGTTATGTGATTGGATGTAAACAACTTCCAGGAAAATACACGGATACAAAAATACTATGGAAAATTTTCGCTTCTAAAAAGTTACTACCCTTCAGTCACTTTTAGGAAAGTAGATTTAAATAACTTAAAATTCAATTTGATTTTTTGAATGTTTTAATTAAAATGAAGTACGGAGTTCAAAATGAAATCAAAAGCAAGTTCGTCGATGTGAGCAGAGATGATCTTATCCAAAATGAAGGGATATATGAGATATATCCTCTACACAATATGCATAAAATTGTTAATATCCGATTCAAAGTCGGAAGGGCGAAACGCTCTTTCGAAGAATGCGGCAAATATATTGCGGATATCATACGTATCACTGCTAGAATGCCCCCCATCCAGAGACATAGTTGTAGGATAATTGTCAACTTTTCTCTTAATAAAAAGTGCGTGAGTCATTATATAGTTTAGTACGAAAATTGACAATATATTCCTCATAGAGTGTGCTTTGAACTCATTATAGCACGTAACAAACTTTTGGTGATTTATAGGGTCTCTACTTCCAGAGCCTATTCTTCCTATTCTTAAAAGTTCTAAGCTTTTTTTTTCTAATCTCCTTTTTCACTGTTTATTCTTTTACTTTCATGTAATATTATGTTAATTCTGTTTAGTAATTTTTTTTGTTGTTGTTCACATTTCATTTTGTATTGAATGCATTCACTCCTATGTAAATTTTATAAATAAAAAAGTTATTTGGTATTTGGTAAAAAAAAACTCGGCGTGAATCACCGGTGGCTCACATGAGAACTTTAAGAAAGAGTTACATCACGAACTAGATACAAAATAAAAAAGCTCTCTTCCTAAGAACGTCGAGTTCAACGTATTAAAACTGATGATTACAACCAGTAAAATAGCAAAGTATTGTTTTATCACTTTATTAAAATTTCACGCAATGAAAGAAGAGCTTTTTGAGATAATGAAGTTTCCAACATATTTCTATGCCCATTTATAATAATTATCTTTCCACTTCACGTGTCAGGAGTATTTGAGTTAAGTGAAATTTCTCCCCCGCCCCCCGATCAAAGCAAATCAAATTTCACTAAGACACTCCTCTGAAGATATAATAGCAAGACAAGCAACAACTCTAATAAATTCTTGAATTAATGTTCCTTCACCCTCTCAAAGCCAATTTCTGGTCCAATCAATCTTTCATCACCACAAGACATTTATTATATTCTTGAAAGGGAACAAGTAACTAATTATCGGCCTGTAACTATAATATTTCTTTAGTTAATGGAATATAGAAAACATAATCATATCATATGGATGACAAATGCTCCAATTCACCAACACGATATCATCAGTTGTTGTTGGTTTTAGGACAAGGGCTTTACCTTTAAGTACATGTATTGTTTGCATAGATGATTCAGAATGGATTTCATTCGTGGTATTAAGCTTGCCCTCGTGATACCTCTTCTGAAAATGTAGTGTTAATTAGATTTGTGTGTTGTCTTAATATTGATGTCACAAGGATATGTTTTTGCACGTAACTTTTTCTACCTGATTATTCACCATGGAAATGTCAATAGAAAAAAAAAATACGTGAAGTATCTTTTTCACTATTTTCGAGATAGCTTTTTCCGATGATGCAATATAAATTCCGCGAAAATCCCATTGTTTATCATAATTTTTGCAAAATAAAGTGATAAAAAATAAAATGATAAAAAATAAAATTTGGTTTTAAAAAAAACCATCGTTTTTTTTTAAGTTTTTAATTAAAAAACAAAAAAAAACTTTTTATTTAAATGCCATCATTTAATTTACTTTCGTTGATGATTTCTCATTCTTTCTAACTAGGGTTGCCAGACATCCAGATTTGAACCGAACAGTCCGATATCTGGGCTCTCTGTCCGGTGAACAAAATGAAGCGCTACCCATGACTCCCCTAGGGTCTTCACTGGTTTCTCTCACATCTTCATTGATAGAACGGTTAAATGGGACACATGCCCATTCAAAGCCTACAAATCACAAGGTGAGGATGGCATTTTCCCTGTCCTTCTGCAACAATGGTCGGAGGAACTTCTTTGTACCTAAAGGAGGAAGGCGCTCAGCTGCCCACCCTAAGGCATGTAACCCCATTAGCGTGACTTCCTTCGTGTTTAAAACCATGAAGATGTCTCTAGGCTGGAAAAAGCGATGGAGGACATCGCCTTCTTAGACATCGGAGTTTTAATAAGCATAGAATAATTTTTGTCTCCTTCCCCGGTTAACTATCTGGTGTGCGAAATTTTCGTGGCCGGTCTCTGGCAACCCTATTTCTGACTGTGTAAATCTGATTTGGATATCATAGCTACGATAGCAGAGTGTATTAATTGCCTCTTCAAATGTTGCCATATCAACATAAAGAGTTTGCAGACGATGTTGACGATCCTGTTGGAAACGAATATCACGAGCTTCTGATATTTCTGCAGCTCTTACTTGTAAAATATACGCACAAATTGCAAGCTTCACGTTTTTCAGGCGTTTCTTCATTTAAGCTTTCGCGACGTTCATCAAGTCACGCTCGCTTTGCTTCTTCACTTTCATTTGCTCACTTTTTCTATTATTTTTGTTTACAGTTTGTTTTTGTTTTGTATTTGTTTGTTTTGTATTGTGTGTTTTTATATTTTGTCCCCATGAGAATCGCCACTAGTGACGATAACCCCCTCCCAGAGGTTCGATGAGGCATTTTTAGCCACCCTCATATTATACAGTTCTCTGCCCAGACAAGCTCCATTGGGTGGAAGAATATAGTTTATCATTTTTTGGTGGATTAAATAATCCGCCATATTAAATTTAGAATGAGATTATATAGACTATCTCTCAGTTATAAATTCTTCAGACTTTAAAAAGTTACCGAAAATATCTACATCTACTTTAAGCTTATATGCGTTGGACTAGAACAAAATTGATCTTCTATAAAAACTAAGAATTTGTACTTTTTCCTCAGAACAATTATGAAATTTCTATAATACTTATACGGTCATAAAATCTACGACTTTCATAACATAAAATCCCAAATAAAAACAAACGTAATGGCAAAACTTATTTTGTGTAAAAGGAGTAAACGGTCTGAAGTTCACACAGACTACTAATTCACTATATAGATACTTATATTAGCGAAGATTGCTGACATGAAGCAGTTTTGATCTGTTTCGAACAGTCACAATTATTTGTAGTTCACTTGACAATTTATCCGTTGAAGGAGATAAAGAAGGCGGCATGGAGATGTAGCTAAGTTTTATTACTTTGGTACGCCATTACTGAAATCCTTATACCCCAATATGGAAAACAGTATTCGATCTCTTCTTCCGTTCGGGAACAATAAAGATTAAGTGGAATGGGATGACACAGCACTTATTTGTAAGCCCACTGAACCTGAACTCCCACAGCCTATAGATTTTTATCCTTACAAATTTCCATGCAAATACATGGGGATAGACGTCGTTACATGCCAGCCCGAGGAGAAATGATAAGCCTAAGAAGAATTTTCATAATCATTGGAAAGATGTGGGATACCCAACAGCACCCTATCGCACACCAACTGAAAACTAATGTTCATATATATGTACGTATGTGTGTATTCGTGTGCGTGTGTGTGTGTGTGTGTGTGTGTGTGTGCTGTCGACTATGATATCTTTATGAAAATGTAGTCTCATTTATCCATCGATATCCTTCCTTTACTCTTTGTCGAAATGATTCTGAGAAAGCAATAAAAATGGGTTAAGCCCCAGACGAAGAGGAGAGGATTCGACTCGATGGGAAGATTATTCTAATTCCGGCTGGAAGTGATTAATCCACACTTGTATTGGGAATTAGGATAAATAAATGATTCTATCAGAATATTAATGTTGTCAGGGGGGTAAAAGAACTGTAGGCGAATTTATTTGGATCCATAAGATAGGTTAGAGGTGGAAAATTCTGGGATTATTTCACCATTTGCAGTAATTAATACTCGAAATGAAATTTCAGCCTTTCAAGAAAGTGTAATAAGCAAACCACAGAAGAACTGTAGGAAGGTATAGTAATCAATGGTGAATATAATATACATAGTTGATGCATATGGTGCGTGTTAAACATTTCAATGGGTGGAATATCTGAGATGGAGTAATATATTCGTAATTTCGAAGTTAGCTTATATCATGGGAGTCCGTAAATTGCGAAAGGGATTATTTATGTGTGTTAATAAAATTGATTAGATGAAATAAATCTTTACGATATTTTTGAATATGAAAAAATTGCGGTATTAAATTACTGGGTATTTACTTTAAGCGGAAAATATTTCTATGCTAAACTGTAGTAATCGTCTCTTACGTTTTCGGAATAATAGTATGTACCTGATAACTTTGTAAGATTTTTTTCTCTGTTGGCGGAGGTTCAAATCCTGTACAGGGCGCCGGTGATATGTATGCATCTGGGTACCAGTGAATCAATTCTACTGACGAGGATTGCGTTGGTATGCTTCACAGTAATTTGATGCCAAAAAATTGTGGCTCACTTACAACATTTGTCAGGTTAATTTCTCAATCTCCCCTGCCCGAATTTCCCCTCTGCCTAAGCTGTGCTGTATGTATCATGAGGTATTTGAAACAATTTCCTAGGGTTTGAGGAGAAAGTCTTCTACTGTTCTGTTTGCCTCTTCCGAAATTTCAAAGTGTTCTATCATCTGATTGAAACCTTCATCTGGTATTATCCGAATCCTCGAAAATCCATCAACATTTCCAGATATATGGGTAGGTTTATACTATACAGTGTAGTTGTAAGATGATTAGTATTAAGTGTCTTTGAGACGTGAGCTGTTGATCCTTCTGTGTAGTTCGTGTACCGGTGCATTAAAATGGCGTCAATCCAAATTTTAGAACTACCAGTTGGAAAAACAGCCGACAATCCTTCCCAAAATGTATCTATCACGTAGCTTTAGTTACACTTTCGTTTAGTTTCATAAACACCTTCTAATGCTAAGAAGTCCAAATGAAAGGAATATTTTTTGTTCTAAATTCATTTTATCAAGTAACTGTTGTAGAAAATGCCTTTACAGTATTATTTATTAGAATCATTTGAGTGATATCGAAGCGGTTCGGGTCCTTTTCGTCCTCTAGCCAAAAGCTGTCTCAGGTTCTTTGCCTCGGAGTGTGCCTACACAGTTCTTGTTAATTTGAGAATTTGCTCATAGGTTAAGTCCTCTACGTTATGCGTGGGGTAGGCTGTGGCGGCTATTCTCGTGCTTGCCGAGGACGAACAGTCGCATACAATGTGTTCCGTCGTCTTAATATCCTCCAGGCATAGCCTGCATGTATAATTCTCTAGGATCCCCATCCTTTGGAGATCATATCCAAAGCTACCGTGCCCTGTATCCAAAGAAACTAACCATCAGAGTATCCCTCGCTTCATGCTTACAGCATTTCTTCTGGTCGTCCAACACGAAAGCTTAATTCATTGTTGTTGAAGTTGTTTTTCCACCAATTTTGGTGTTCTTTTATGATCAATTTCTCGATTAGGTCCTTCACTATACCTTCCTCAAAGACAGAATATGTTTTTGGGCTTTGAAACTTCATAGTCACCCCTTACTTTGCTAAGGTTTCTAAGGTTCCCTTCGATCCCTATGTGTCTTCTATCCGAACACAGTGTTACCTCATTTTTCGACGCACTCGAATTACTCGGGGTGAATTCATCCATCCAACCAGCATAGAATAACCCTTCCACTTGGCCGGAAGGTTTCTAGTGGCAGATTTAGCCTAGTAAAAGCTTTCGATAATCCTGACAGTTTTGATTCTATCTTTGTACATAGTAGGTTTCCTGATCTCTTTTGCATAATCCTATTCCACCCTCAGTCTCAGGTGTGAGAAGTGCCCGTAATTCCTATCAACGCTAGATGTGCATGAATTTTATCGAAGACAATTTTTATATTCTTTAAAATGGTCAAAACAATGCTCCCTGTATTCAGTTCATCGTCTGTCAATCTCATCAGCTGCTGGAGCACGGATTCTGTTGATTTCCCAGCTTGAGATGCAGATTGGTTTCTTTTTACGAATAATTTTCTTTAAAGGTACCTCTTCGACGTGGTGCACACGTGGTAGTATATCAGCGTTCTCTAAATTGTTTTCCACAGAAAGAATGTCAGACTGACCGGCAGGAAGGGCTCCGCCTCGATATGATTCCTTTTCCCTGGTCTCTGTAGGAAGATCACCTTTGTTCCCCTACACTTTGATGTTGTATACCCTGTCTACTCAAGTAAGTTGTGTTTTACCAAGGATCACCCAAATTCTTGTCGATGTTCAGTATATTTTATTCTGGAAATATTATCTTTCTTCTAAATTATAAATACCTTTCCATCATGCAAATTTATTTCATCATCTAAAAAAAAAACCATCGCCGAAATTAAATTGCCTGCAAAGTAATGTAACATTACAAATTTAAGATACCAACTCCTATAACATTTCTGTGTATCTCTGTATATTTTTTGCATCGAAAATGATGAGCTCAAGGAGGCACATACTTACCTGAAATTAGAATCGTAGAAGAACTTCTTCAAAGATATGAGCGCTCGTAGCTATAATTTAGTCTGAGTGCCTTTATTCATCAATTATCTTCATATTGCTAAGGTTTTGCAATAATCTGCGTATCTGCTGGTAACGATAGGAGCTCCTGTCAACAACAATTTCACTAAATAAAACCATAAAATTTACCTGCCTTCCATTCAAATGAAATTGCACCATTTAGAAATGGTCGTATATTGACATAGCCACTGGCAGTTACACACTCAAATATTGTCACCGTTTCTCTAAATAGCCCAGGCAAAATATTCTACATTTATAATTGGGTGGAAATTTAAATATTTATTTAACATAAACCGGATATGCAGTTCTGTAATGAAACTGGTTGTTGGCGGCGCCACAAATGGATGAAGTTTTTGAGGCATTTTGAATCGAAATGCCCAGTGCTCATATTAGATCTGACCACTGTTCTAAATCGGATTGAATTCTACGAATTTATTTAACTTGATGTGGTGTGGCAGCATCATATAGAGGACTAAATTACGCTAATAATTAGAAATGGTGGCGGTCATTGGTATTAATTTAAATCTACCTGCAAAAGGTGAGCATCAAAATTATAGAATTGCATTCAATTATGTATTTCCTAATAGATCTGTATTTACCTGCCTTTCTACGATGTTAATACACTGATTTGCAAATAATGGATACTTCAACATTATTCTAATGGGAGTACCATAATAGATGTTTCTATATACATAGAACTGACCAACAAAGTTAGGTCAAAGGCGCTTTAAAGTTTTCCATTTAACACTTGTTTCTGCCAGCACAGATAACCTCTAGGTTGAATAAATAAATTTAGTTTTGATATGAACACAACAACAGCAAAAGATTACATCTTTATATAATTCAGCAGAACGAGCGCGAAGTCGACAAAAAACTCCATCTCCACACAAGCACGGAAACTCTAAAACATAAGATACTTCGTCTGCTCAGGCCGGACCTATTTATTGATATGTGCTAGCGCAATGATATGGTAATTTTAATACCAGGTATCCATATAATGAAATCCTTTCGTGCAGTAGAAGTAACCCTGCACAGAACCAGGGTATCAGTTTCTGAAGGTGACAATGACTTCAAATACTCGAGTACCAGGTCGAACTTAAATTTGTGTGACGTCTAGGGGAATCACGTATATTCCAGAAAATTTTGACCATTTTGAAACTTTAATTCGAGACTGTTCCAGGATTGAACTCTGTAAATCAGATCCGTGGATCGATCTGGACGGAATGGAATGGTCGGACGATTCTGTGGAAGAGAGAAATTCTCCTCCAGCCCACATCCGCCCAGGGATAAAAGTGTCTCGACGAGCAATACGACAACACTTCACCCTCCGCTCTCAAAGTGCAGAGAATGCACAATATCGGGTTGTTACTCTCCATGACTGTAGAATCGAACGTAGATCAGAAAATTCATTAGCACTGCCAAACCCTAAGAGAACTGATAAGAATATAGAACAGCTCTTACTAAATACAGAAAAGTCTTACGAAAATCAAAATAAAAAAACCTGGAGGACCTTCTATGAAAACATAAGTGATTTATCCTTGACCTCAAGCCTCACGGGGTCATCTCTAACGGTATAGGTTCTCTTCGAAAAAAGGATTTAACTTATACTGAGGTCTTCAAGGAGGCAATCAAGAATCTCCTGGCTCTTCGACCCCAAAAAGAGGCGAAATGATAAATTACTCTATCGACCATAGATTTTAAGACCCTAAACCGCTACATGAGTTTCGCGGGAAAAACATTTACCCCAACAGTAACAAAAGTAAGATTAAAACTAAAATATTCCCAATTCGTTTATTAGGATTGATAAAAATAATTTCAATACAGACAAATATTATATACACAAGTAAGTATATGGAAAAAAAATAACACCCTAGCCAGAAAGTTCCTCTATGTAGGTTAAAGAATAGCTCCAGAATAGCTCCACATGTTGTTTGGAGTGGTTTAAAATGCTTTTTGTATTGATTTATACAAAATAGGATTTAAAAATATTGTAGAGCAAAAATGCCTTTAAACACAAATAAGAAAATTTTATTTCTGAGAAGGGGTGCCAGTTAAGACCACGTTAAAGCCCCCTCAAATTTCAACCCTCAAATAAATCACACAATTACCAATACTCCTGCTTTATTTACTTTGAGAAATCTCATTACAGTCACATGTTTTCATAAATGTGTTTTAATTCCGCCTAATTCCAAAGCTCAAATGGCACTTTCCTCCCCACCCCGGTAAATATTTCAATTAAAAGTAACTAAGCCAAGGAATGAAGAAGTAAAGGGTACCAACAAATGAATCTAAAGCCGGCAACTTATCAGGAAAACAAAAATTCTGATTAAATTTTGATGAACGGCAGATAGAGCGATGTCCTTGACACAGCTCCAGAAAAAGTCAGGTAGAAACTGGCTGGTAAAATCCGATCCTGCAGGGGAATATACACCACATGCTCCCTTGGCACTCGTTCACATAAATTGAGCCCCCTCGAGATGACAGCGCCAATTCGACAAAAATCGATAGGTCGGGTTATGCGCGTTTGCAATCCAGTTGGTGTCCTTTTGATGCTTCTTCCTTTAGGGGAATATTTAGCAAGGGATTGGAATCAAAAGCTGATGCCCGAAAACAGCACCAGTGACAGTGGGATATTAATGCAAGGGAAAATCGAAAAAATCAATCTCACCCCCAACAGAGGTGATGAGTGGATATTTGATTCCCTCCAGCCGTTCAACATCGAACCTACATTGATTGGAAACGTTTTTGTCGCAAACCATCAGTCAAGCGATGTCAACGTTGCGAGCAGACTTTTTTACTTTGCACAAGATTGGAAACATTCCTCGGCCTAGAATGGTCGTGATTTATTAGCCCTGAATTATGTTTACCCGCCTGCCGAGTCTGTTCGGGAATGAGTGATGAAGTGCCATTTTCGGCTATTTTATCCACCTCTCCAAATGACCAATTCAACGTATATTTGTTGTTTGTGCTGAAGTTGTTCTTTTGGCAAGTGTCTTTCTATTTTAAGGGGTCGTTCCGTTGAGACTTGATACCCATAACCGCACCCTTCCGGTATTGTGAGAAAAGTGCTTATGACGCACAACAAAAGGACAAAATGAATGAATAATGGTAAGCTCCTGGTAAAAGGACGTCAGATTCGGTGTTTAAGGAGCACTCATATAAGCGAAAGGGATGTATTGTTGAGCCCAATTTGTAATCATTTCTGTGAGCGCCATAGAACTCTGATCCTTTGTTAAATTTGTCAAAGGATTAAGGCATTTAACACAAACACAAAGGACTGGGATACTGGGTGGTCTTAATAGCATTTAAAGGAACGTTTCATCTAATTTTTCCCCCATCTTTTTTTCCGTAAAATTTACTGAATGCCAGTTTTACAGGTAAGCGTTTTTGTTGTAAGCTATGGAATTAGGTCTGGAGTAAACACTTTGTAAATTAGGTCAAGTGCCAAGGAGGACTCACAACAATTCATTTCTATTTATTGCAATCAGAGCAACTTTAAAAGCGATCTGAATCAGTCGTTGAAGTAGTAGGGAATTCTAAAGGCAGGCGATATTGAGACAGCGTATACTTTAGTAGTAAGATTACACCTGTCTACAGCGGATATGGGAAGATTAGTATTAATTACCCAGTTAATTAGTAATTAATTCACAACTATAAATATAAATAATTTCGTTTTGAATAGAGTTAATGCCCGCCAACTTCATAGGGAATATCTTCTGCTACACTCAGTTTGTTTTATACTATAGGAGTACATTCGGTTTTTATAAATACTCTTCGATACTTTTGCACCCTGCTCACCAGGATCGATCCCAAAAAATATTAATACATTACAATTAGTAATATGTCTCCATGTGAATATTGCTGCGCCATTATACGGTCCCAATTTTAGTGCCTACGATAATTATTATGAGAGGAATGGACCAAAATACATTGCTGAACTACTGAAACGACTTGACCTAAAATACGAGTCTGACTTTCATGGCGTAGAAAGAAGCCAAGAGGTTCACCGAACCCACGAATGAAAGCAGAGAGGAAGAACAGAGGCTGAGCTCGTACTAACTTCCAAAAATTTTTCAATTCAATCTCCATCACTGTAGGGAGGCATCAACTGTGATGCTTCGTTACGTTGTGAAGGAAAAATTGGATATATTCCTGCAGCAGAAACCCTGCATCTACAAAGCTGGGATCAAGGGACTGCCGGGGAGAGTAAAAGCGCATCAAACAGGAGAACAGAACCAACTTTTTTCAACGCCAGATGGAAGAACGTGTTTAATGTGATCCTGTACAATTGCAAAATGGGAAGACTGGCAGATTGGATAGCGGATCGGAGAAATGTTGCCTGATCTCGAAACCATTCAATTTGTGGTGGAATAAGAATTCAGAAGGAGAGAGAATATTCGAAGCACAGAATTTGGAGAAGTACAAAGAAGAGTTAGAGAGGAGTAGAAGACCAAAGTTAAGAAAGACACCTAAGAACATAAAAAGAGCGAAGTAACAGCACTCCCTGTTGAAATGGGGAACTAGGGAGCCTAAGGAAAGGAGTAAGGAGATGCTTTAACCATGCCATGAGAAACAATGAAGGAAGGGTTTTTGCTTTTCCACCGTCCTTTCCACATGACTGGCTTCAGGATCTGATCTGCACGATTCAGGCCTGGAGCAATTTGCAGAGGTTCCGATCAGTGGAAATCTGGAGTTAGTGGAGCCAGTATTTGAAGGTCCTCGAGGTATAAGGGCCCCATTAAACCGGATCGCAGTTCTCGGAGATGTGATTAGTAACTCCGCTTTGAAGCTTTGCAGACACCATGGGAAGGGTGAGGCTCTTGTTGGACCGAAAAATCTAGGGTAATGACGCACCTTTTGGGTTATTAAAGTTACTATATAAGGAAAAAAATTATTATTATTCCAAAGGGCTATGGAATAGAGGCTGCGAGAAATCTCCAATCACCTCAACCATCTAGGATCTTTTGAATTTAAGCCTTTTTAAAAGGCCCATTGAAGATAAGCGCTTTTAATATAGCCTATGATTTTTCTGGGCGCTAAACAGGAAACATCGTTTGGCAAAATGAACACCATATGAAGATGTTAAAACGGTTTAGAGGTGCATATCAAAATAAAAGCATATAATCCAATTTTTAAAACTTTTATTCCTTATATAACTCAATAACTTCGGGTTCTTTTCTTTCGTATTTTAGTGATAATTAGTTTGACTAATTTCTCTTTTTCAAATTTCATTTTTTTCTCCATATTTACAGCAATCATACAGTGTTTGATTTTTTTTTGTTTTTATTAAAAGAATTTAAACCTAACAATTACTTAATATAAATATTTTGAAAAACATAAGGAGTTCGTAGAAAAAATAAATGTCATCTCTAATCCTTTACACATTTTTAAATAAAGTAAGAATCTCATGAAATGATAGGGTAACAAAGGCGATATTGAGATTTTCGTAATTTTATTAAAATGTGTTCTTTCTTTCTTTATTAATTAATTACATTTACTATGCTCATGCAAATTCAGTCTTTTTAAGATTTTTTTTTTGTTAATAATTATTATTATAAATTATCTCTAAAATTTGTGTATGTATAAAATGGTTTGACTCTGGAATTTTTTTTTTTAATTTTATACTTGACGAATATTAAGGTTTATTAATTAACTGTTAAATAATAATAATGCGATTTTAAAGGATATAAAAACTAATTATTTAAGACAATTTACTGAGATACTTCTTAATATTTCTGAAAGTGTAAGAAGATAACAATAGAAGAAAATTACACTGCAAAACCTTAAATCAATTCTCATAAGTAAAACACAAATGACCACACACACCTATCAAGTGCCAATAGTGGTTTTTGAAGGAAAACGTCTCAGTGGGAATTGTATTCAATACCCATTCCCAATATCAATCAATTTAAACACATATTATTGAAAATTCATGGCTTACTCTGGAGTGCATTATTCTTTCATTGAAAAAAAAAAAAATGTAAGGGTAGAAGTAAGATTCACGTTCAACCCGTCATTCCGTTAGGAAGAGAGCCTGACTGGGATGATATCGAGAAAAATGTCCTTTGTTAGATACAATTTTGTAAAATCTTTCCAAAACAATAAAATACTGTAAATTATACTCACTTGTAACTTTCCACAAAATATGAGGTCGAAAGAAATATTACCAGAAATTTGTATTGTACTGTTGCAACTTTTTTTAAGTACAAAATTAAGAAGAGGGTGAAATTTCATGACATCTGTAATACAAAATTTATTATATAGTAAATAAAGGAGATAAATTAAAATAATTAAATTTTACATGATTTTCCACTAAGAGTCAAACCATTTTCTCAAAACATAAAATCCAACAAAAGGAACTTATGTATGTTGACGTTAAAAAAAACAAAAACAAAAACAATTAATACCTAAACGAAACTCCACATTGACTCAATACTGCCCTAATAATTTTGTTAAAAATATCCTTTTTGTACAGTATAAAAGTTCCCCCACTGAACACTGCCAGTTTAGACGTTCACTTTAATTATTTAGTTCCATTTTCTATTAATTATTTATATACTTCTTTAATATATAACATAACTACAATCCACTAGGTTTCGTACAAGAATGATCATACACTCTTAGTATTAAAAGTTTACAGTTTTATACAACTCCCTCGCCTCGTCTCGTCTCATTAAATCTTAATATCTAAACAATTTTTACACCGGGTACTCATATACAATGAATGTTTCTCTCTCCCCCCCACGTCTTCCCGTCTTGATGGTATTCAGAACGCACATATTCAGGGAATTCAGCTATTTAGTTACATTTTTTGACTACATTTTTTTTACTTTTGTTAAAATTTTCGAGTTCATTACTTGGTCCTAAATCACTTGAACATTTATTTATAGGTTACAAAGTGAATGTGTCTCACCCTTCATTCGTATTATATATAAAAATTTACGAACATCAGTTTTTTTGTCTTTAGTCTAGTTTTCCTTTTGATGAAAAATTTAAGTCGTCCGAATTTCGGTATTTTCCAGTATGGTAATGATCGCCTGCTCTGTAGGTATCTACTAATCTTACAGGTAGGTGGCGCTAAGCTAGTGTCACACTCTCAGCTCGTCCATGATATTTTGGTTACTACTACTAGTATTTGTTTGGGGCTGCTTCATGCAACTCTTCTTGGTGAGGGTACCGCATTGATTGCCAATCATTTGTAATGCATGCGGTGGCAACATAGCACCCTCCGGTACCGATTTCAAGTGTTTAGGTGGTGGAGGGGCACGCTGTGGAATATCCGCAAATTCAGGTGGTGGCAGTTGATGATGTTGTAAGGCATGATGATGGCCAAGAATAGTGGCAGGATCACTCTTGGAATGTATCGTCAGTGTTTCCAAATCACCACAAATGTTGTTCGGCATTTGACCGTTTTCATTACGTTTCTTGTGATTGCGTGGCTCATTAAGTCGAGTCTTATCCCGCTGATAGTAAACACCCGCAAATATTAGCACATTCAAAATGAGAAGACTACATCCAATTGCTATTGTGACACTTAGAGCCGTACTATAGGCAGCGAAACCATCCTCCTGCGGTGGACTTGTACTGTGTTGATGGTCATCCATTAAATCTTGATCCTGTGATAAAGGAACTTTGTGTTGATTATACCTACTACTGTTGCTATGATGTAATGATGAAGATGATGCTGGCGATGACAAGTTAAGCAGGGAGAATACCTGTGTGGTGAATATTGTATAATTGGATGAGTGTGAATCCCTTTGGGCAGGTGGATTAAGTGGTTTTACAGTCGGTTCTGCTGCTACACTCAAGTCATCATCCTCAAGTTGGTGATGAGATGAAGGAACGTTATCACCACCAGGCTTATGTAAATCTGGTACTAAATTTAGCCAAAATGATAATCTATGAGCACGGTAGTGGTTTTTGAGCTTTGGCTTTGTGTCTGCAATGAAAAACATGTTTTTATATTATTACTTGCGAGGAGTAATTTTTCTGAAGAAATTTTACGGGACTATATAAGGAATTATTGTCTTTATTAAGGTAGAAGAAGTTTATATCGCTATTTGGAGGAAATTCTCTAAATTCTACTTCTGCTGATGTAAAAGATTTTATTTCAGATTGCATAAGAGCGTGGATACTAAAAAGTGTGGACGACTTTATGTTTAATAAAATTTAAATTTCGTAGTATTTTTGGAGGAATGAAGCTGGACTTTTCTTATATTTTAGTAATAATGAAAAGTTAATTTCTCGTGAAATATCTTAGTAAAATTTTGGAATATTAGATATTAAAAGATTTTGATATTTTGTTCGCAATCCTTTATTTTTTACTATGGCTTTCTATCTTGCTTATTAGGGCCATTAACTCTACACGATTTGATACGGTTGGACCGGATAATATTCAACCACGTTTTTTGAAGATTATGCGACAACTTCTTCATACCATCAATTTTTCCTTGACTTCTTCGTCCTTGCCAAACATCTGCAGGATAGCCACCATTTTAGCCATACCCAAAAACTCGTCGCCTAAAAATGCAAATCATTTTCGCCCTATTGGTCTTTTGCCAGTTCTGGAAACATTGATGTGCTCCCAAATGGCAGAGCTTTTAAAGAGAATCCTTGACGGAGGGCGTATAGGTATTTTAGATTCAAGGTTTTCTACAACCTTGGTAAATATATATATATATATATATATTTTGGAGAAGAAATCCAGTTGACGGACTCCCAACCTTGGATTGTTTCGGACTCCTAGCCAAACCCTCTGGATACCAAGGAACCATTTTCCATTATACTTCGGGCTGGGCCTTTCGATTAGTTGCCCACTGAAGAGCTTCTTGTGGCCTCTTGGTTATTTGTTTGGAGAGTATTCTGCACGAACCTAGCTACTAGTTTCCAATGGCTCTCGCTCTCCAGCATAAACCACATTATGCTGTCTGGTGGTAACCGGACTAGCACCCACTCTACAACTGCTCTCCCATCCTCCCACCGGCTACAGATAAATCGCGTATGTTCGGTGTCAACCCTGCCATTTACACAGTACGGATACTGCGATGAGTTGGTCCTGTTAACATTATGGACGTAGTGCCGGAAATATTTATATCCGCTTATTCTTATTGCCATATTTGTGCCAATCCACGGTTCAATTCGTAGGAGCAATCTGGCAGTCCATCGTCTCCTATCATCGCTGTCCCACATCTGTATTGTCATTTACTCATCGTGTGGGACCTTTCCTCTTTGCTAGTCTGCGTCCGCCCTATTTCATTCTTTTTAGTGTTGATGGTCATTCTTTCCATCGGATGGAGTCCAATTGGTATTACTCCCCCGATGACGAGGACTGCCGGCTCCAAAACTGTACGATACGCGCAGGCCAACCTGAGAACGTTTCGTATTACAAGATAAGTCGAATAATAAATATCTCATTAATTGTAACTTCTGTAAGCTTAAAAAATTTTACTAGACCACAATTCCCCACCAATAAATTTCACGCACTAATCATTTGTCATATGGTGGACAAAAGTTCCCCCAAAAATTTGTTTGTACAAAGCAAATATTGATTATACACTTACCAAAATTCAAATACTTTTTATGTACACTCTCGTAAGCTGTCCACTCTACAGTTTTGTAACGACCTCTCTCCTGGCGATTGCTGTGCTCGTTATCCAGTTGCTCATTAGGATTACTGCAAGAATTAGAGTTAGGATGGATAAAAGTTGGATAATTAGTTTTTCCGAAGGTCTGCAGATGCTCCCCCATCGTCTATTATTTCAGACCTTTTAATTAAATCCTTACCCAGTTCGGACGAAATTCGACCAGTATAGCATAACAATTTCCGAGAGGCCAATTTCTGACTTTGTGTAATTCCTAGTGAAATGGTTAAACCCTCCAATTAAAGGTGCACCAAATATGTACGGTAAGTCTTCACCGTGTATGCATCCCTGACGCTATTTAGTAAATATACGTTGAATTGGTGGGAATGGAATTCATGCAACAGAAAGGAAAATAGTATCAAACACTAAATTACTTGTGCTCTTCTGTTAGAAACATTTTAATTGGAATTTACCTGTGGGAAATCTCCAAATTTCGTCTGATAATCGAACACATACAAATAAGAGTTTCGGTGGTCTGCTGAATGTAAATCAACAGTTTGGGCTGCTGGTGCCACAACTTGAGCATCGCTTAGTGCTTCCAGGGTTTCGTCTCTATTGAGGTAGAAAATTTTCTCTTATGAATTTCAACAGCTTCACAAATTTTAAGGCCTTAACAAGTAACTTTTGTTGTTGAATATTAAATTTATGCTAAAATCGTTGAAAGTTGAAGGGCTGTGTTCTTATGATGATTATTTTACGGTGGAAAATCTTTAGGACTTTTAAGGATGAAGTTTTCGAATTATTTGTTACAGGGAGAACAGTTTACAAGTGGGGTAAGATGAACAGTATAAGAAATATCTATAGAAACAGGTCCATTCAGTTAATGGAATATTAAAATAAAAGATGAAATCAATATTATCGCGTACACTGAATTTTCTTCTTCTGTTTATCTTTGGATTCGGGCACAATTTATTTGGAATTTTCAATTTTACATTCAATGAGAAAGTTTTGTCTCATCTTTCGCCACGTCACAATTTTTATCTTAATTTACTGAAGATAAATTATACATTGACACATAGTGTATAGATCGTTGATTTAGATGCTATTGTCAATATATACAAAGTTTATTACTTTTTTCTATTTCGTTCTAAATATAAGATTGTCCCCAAAAATTTTTTAAGAATAAAGGAGGATCCGTAATTAAAAAAATCCTAAACTCTATCGTGATGGATCCCAAAATGGTAAGTGCAGGAGAGAAATGAATGAATGTACGTGATTGTCGGATACTTATAGTACATAAAATCAACCATCAGTGGAAGGAACTTAGAAGCTCAAATATCACAAATTTGAAATAGCTACTGCTACTAGGGAATGGTATCCGCACATGCTTAGCAACAAAACGATTTTTGTAAAGCAAATAATTTCGGTCTCATTACTAATCTTCTGAAAACATAAACGTTGCCTCTTCCCTAGGAGAAGAATGCTGCCGATGGGCCTGTCATTTATTGGTTGCATTTATTTGGGTCCAAAGGTAAAGGTTTTGAAGCTGACCTGGATACATCATGTTGAAGACAACAACTTAAAAGCTTGTGATGCACCAATGAATAAGAATGTGTGTATGTAGGGTAGTAACACTTTGTTGGATTAGAGGATAAATAGAGATCGAACGGAATGAAAAAGGTGAAATCTTGGCCAAGTGGATGACTTCTATGGGGTTTCAAGGCCTTGCAACTTATTCCACTATTGTGGAAGGCATGATGAGGAGAGACCTGCTTGAGAAATGGACCACAAAACAACACTAAAATCAGTGGAAAATTATAACAACCTGCCATCGGTTAAGAAAAAAATTAGAACGTCGTGTGGACCGATTAGAAAAAATGAGGAAGGAACACATAGGTGGTTGGTTCCTCTGACTATTGGGTCCGAAAGTTTGGATATCACCTCAAAGCGATGGGAATTTTAGAGAATTGATTAAGTATACTTCGGCACAATCTTACGAAGAAGAAGACTTTTAGTAAAGAGAGAAAAAGATCCGCCTGCTTCTACAATTTCCTACATTGCCTCCTACCCGGGCTCTTTAGGAATCATTTTCCGCATCAAATGGTATTGTTCCCAAGTTGTTATTATTATTATCTACTTGTTTTTTCAATTTAAATTACTTTGACTTTAGATATATATATATATTATTTCAGGGTCATTTATTCCAAAAATAAATCATCCAAATGCCAAATAAATTGGGATAATTTTATATGAGGTCTTCTTTTCTAATCATCATAAAGACGTATACCAAATTAAGTGCTGCGAAGGTCTTCAATGTCGTACAGACTCTGTGACCAGGAAAAGGCGCCATAATTCCTAAACAACGCATTTAATTTATCCCGTCTACTTTATATAAAATGCAATTTAAATTTCTATACGCGGTAGGGTTGTTTACATTAAAGTTTCAATTTTATATCATTATTACCAAAGTAAATCATCCACAAATGTATCCAAGTATCATCGTAACGAAATGAGAAAATAACAACGTCATCAAATCATCACCCCAGCTGGAGTGCTCTCAACAACGCTTTGTGATACACCCAAGAACTACGTTTATCCCTTCTGGTACTCTCATCATCCCCATCATCTTAACAGATCCTTGAAAATAAGTAAGACGTACCCATCCGCCCACTATCCACACCATACTAGTATGTGGTCTCCCAATCCACATCCACCCAGCGGATATCATTTAATTTAAGCGAATACCTACTTACATCTAGAAATGCTTGTAATATATTACGTCGTCTTACCTTATGTTAATAGGATGCTGAACAGGTCTCTCCCAGTCGGTATATTCGTTGACAATAGTGGCGAAAATCTCGTTTAGATGGTATGTGTACGTGTTGCGTACGTAACTCTTAAGAATCTTTGACCTTCGATCGGCTTCGATGCCGTATTGAACGTCCTCCGAATTGAAGGAAAAGAAGGCTTCGGCACGTGTAACACCCGCCATTAGATCGTATCTGAAGTTGCAAACCCAATTAAGCGCAAATAAAATCCCACTCGCCCATGTGTCTCTTCAATACATACCTCGACAGCTTATTTATGGCAGTCTTCCTCATTAGAACTGAATTAATTAAATTTAATGTATTTGGTTGTTGTTGAGAACTTTTCGGTGCTGGTATACCGTAATCATAATTACCCGTATCGCTTGAGGAGGGGGCCATTTCACCGATGTCTATCATAACACCGTCCACACTGGGTCCAAATGCGTATCCAAATTCTGGCTGCCTTATCGGTACCGATAGCAGTTGATCCAGGGATTTGTCCCGCAGACATTTCATAAGATGGGAATGAGGTAGATCCGGTGAACAGTTCACATGATGGGATACAATTGCGGCATACTTTGATGGATTACCTACCAACGACCATGGAGCCAGCCCGGATCCTGACATTAGAATGGCCCGATTAAACAGCAAACCTGCGAAAGAACAGGGTACAACCAATTGTTTTCATTACAACAGCAGTAACTACATAACACCACTACGGGCCTTCCCGTATACTGGAGCGATTTATAATGGCTGTGTGCTCATATCAGATTAGAGCCGTAGGAATGAATGGGTAATAACAAAAAGGATATCTCGACTCGTTGATGGGTCTCTTCATGAGAGTTAATATTAATCGGAAGCTTACCTTCGGGTACGGCACTTGATGAGATTAAAAAATGAACACACGCCGCCCCCGTTCCATGTCCGGCTAATGTTATACTCTGTGGGTCACCTCCAAAAGCCGCAATATTCTCTTTAAGCCAGTGTAACGCTGCTATAATGTCCATCAGACCATAGTTGGCTGGTAGTTTTGCATATCGATCTGTATTGGCGTTTAGAAATCCTGAAAAGCAGACAGATGAACTGAATTAATGGTCAATCCTATATGGGATATGTATGTAAACTAGAGAATTTCATTATACAGGCGAAACAAGGTGAGGCTTGTAACTATTTTAGGGTGTCTCATCCCAATACAAATGTGTCTGTGTAATTACTTTAGGAAAACTACAAGTATCTGAACCAAAAAAATTTTCAGAAAACATGTTAGATTGATTATATGCGTAGCAATCGCACGCTATGTTACGAAAGAAGGATATTTAAAGGATTCGTTACCTCGTAATATCGACCCTTAACTGAAAATATCCTGAATTTACACGTGAGAATCAATTTTATCCGGTTATAAATAAACAAAAAAAGTATATCCTGAATATATCATTACTCCATTTCTATGAGCCAATTTTAGATTTTAATTCAAGAACAGTTTTACGAAATGTCAACAACTACAACTACTATCCAAAAGATTTGCTAAAATTACGAGCTTTGAATAAAGATATTTATTACAGAAATATACAAGATAAAAATAGGTATCTGAAAAAATAGAAGCGCATGAGCTGGAAAAATTCCACCCTCTTTTATGTGATAATATTAAAGCGTGTTTTTATGGACAAGTACGGCACTTATCTGCCCACCCACGGATGATTTAAATTTAAGTTATTTACAGATTTATACAGTAGACATGCTTTTTTCGATTTTTTTGTTGTCTTTTTTATGCTTCAGAATCAAATATTAGTAATAGTATTATCATGTATCAATACAATACAGTGCGGCTGAAAATATGTTCCGTGAGCTACTTTTTACCGATTTCAAGTTCCTTGTTGGAGCAGTCTATAAGCCATCTAAATGTTCGTTCCTTTGAATTCCTTAGTAATTCTTTGATAAGTGTCACATCCCAGTACCAACAACAACGACAATATACTGTCTGATCGGGATACCACCGGAGTTCATTTTGGAACCCTTATTATTTTCAATTTATATTTAGGAAGAATGGAAATATTTTAATACTATACTGTCTTTTTTTATAGCTCGGGGATTTAATGTTGAGGGCTTATGATGAAAATTCTCAATCCCACATTTTTGGTAAACATTTTTTTTTTTATTTAATTAAAAGGAAGATAAATGAAAGTAGTTTAATCGTTATCCGTGGTTTAGACGGGAAACGGGAAACTGATGCATTAATTGCTGGCAACGAATTTTTATACCGACAGTGGAGGAGGCTTAAAACTGAACATAGTAATTCATTATACAGAATTTCTCAGAATAGGGTGACTGCTGAAATTCTCAAGGCAAAACGTGCATTTTTCACTAACAAACCTAATCCAGATTTGTCATCTAAAACTCTCTGGTATCATTTGAAAATCCACGGCATCTATAATGATGATGTCTATGATTGTCTCTTTAATCCTAATGACTTGAGCATGATGCTGACTTTGAATCATATTTTTTAGCTCTGTTGACACTAATGGTATAAATTCGCGATTCTTTGAGATTTTCTAAATCCATATATCAACCTATATCTTAAATAAATACAATAAATATTTGTCTGACAAGATCCTGTTTCCCAGACAGCTGAAAGATCGTTCATGTTATACCTATACCTATGAAGTCTTCTTGTTTGAGTTTATCTAACTATTGACCCATCATGTTAAGCTACCTCGGGAAGGTCTTAGAAAGGATTCAAAGATTTTTATTGCATAATAACACGTAAACGTCTCTCTAATCTGGTTTCCGTTCAGGGCATAGTGGTTAAACTGCCTTACTTAAAGTCTCTTCTGATTTACATAAGGCCATTGACTTAGGACATATTGCTTCCTTGGTTCTGCTAAATTTCACAAAGGCATTTAATAGTGATAGTAATTTTTGCTTTGCTAGCTTAACTGTCAAACTAATCAGCAATTTACTTAAATAACCGCTTCCAACGATTTAACACTTGAACACTTTTCTAACTTGTTACTTTTATTTAGTGGGGATACCCCAAGGTTCGATACTTGGCCCTCTGCTATTTACTATATATATTAACGATTTGCTCTCTGTTGTACGGGATGTTCAGTTACATCTTTATACTGATGACGGACAATTTGATTTTTCTAGGCCTGTTAGTGTGATATAGGACAGGTGGATTGACAGAGCTTTGGCTTTCCGTCGATATTCTCACTCTGAACTTGCATCTAAGACTTGTCAAAGTAATAATCCTTCCTCATTTTACTTACGGTCGACTAAGTTACCCCAAAAATTGTCTCTGCTTGCAGACGTAGATTTGAAGTTGCTTTTAATGATTGTGTCCAGTTCGTTTATTTGTTAATCAGGTTTGAAATATTTATTAAAACGCATATAAGCCTTCTTATCTGTGGATATGACTTTAAATTTGTCAATTACACTAATCAATATTCTGTAAGATATTCGAGAAAATCGGTTTTTGTTTTGTTAAAGTTTTTGCATTACTGCAAAGCTGTATTAAAAAATTAAATTTTAGTAAAATTCTACTTTAAAATCGCAATAAGACTGTAAAACGACAATTCCAGTAAATTAATAGTACCCGAAAATAGTCTCTGCAAAAGATTTACGAGCAAAATTAATATTTCAGAACATTTAATTTGCCTTAACTAGGCCAGAGAAAACATACTTAAAAGCTAACGTCAGTTCAGCAATTTATTCTTACCGAGTAGTCCAAGTCGATAATTAATTGTGACAACCAGTATCTGGCCATAACTGGCTAATACGGAACCATCGTATGGATTACCACTATTCCACTCATAGGATTCTCCATGGACGAACACTAGAACGGGGTACTTTGCTTGACCACTGCCACCACCACTACTGCTTCCGCTACTACTGCTACCGCCTCCATATCCGCTGTTTGAATTGCTACCACCACCACCACCACCCCCTCCTCCACCTCCTCCACCGCCGGATTCTCTTGAGCCAACTGTAGGAGAATGAAAATTGTGAAAATTTATTGAATTATCTTATGAGGAGTGTTTAATGGATTATATCTATGCTCATTTAATCTTAGAAAGGGTATTTTATATATTGCGCCGGTCAACGTGAAATTACTTTCTAGAAGTAATTTTCCAGCCATCTGTTACTTCGATATATAAGGTTTATGGTGATACAATAGATTTAAATCTTTAATCCTTGTAGATAGCTCAGATTTTGAATTAAATTAAAGAAATAAATCAAAGGAAATATGTGCCGTGAATATTTATGAAGAGATTAATGGAATCTTAGGATTAAGACAATTTCTAGTAAAGGGTTTACTCAGGTTAAAGATATAACACCTAATGTAGACAGAAGAAGACAAAATTTGCTAAATTTCGAATCATTTGTTTCAATTGGAAGTACAGTATACTTTAGATTGTCCATATCCACGTGATTTTTTTTTTTAATTCTAATTGCATTTAAAATTTAGGTCCAATTCCTTAAATTGGAATAAATTCGCTGTGAACTTCTAACAACTGCGGTTGCTCGCATCAATACATTCTTTAGGGCGTTTTGAGCAAGTTTGTTTCAACTCCCTCTACCTCAGATCACTCTTTTATAATTTTCTAAAGGACGAAAATTTATATACTTAAATACCTATCGATATAAGTCCTGCCAAGGATATCACAGGATCACATATGAGCCGTTTATTTTGAAAGTGACCTAAGTCCACTTTTACAATCACAGAAAAAATACATTTTATAGGATTCAAATTACATTTATATTTGGAATTTTCCTACAACTGAGAAATGTGACTTAGGCCACTTTCAGAATTAATGACTCAAGGACCCATTCGAAAGTAAACACTGTTGGTTTTCACTAATTACTATTTAGCACATATATAAATGGTGATGTTTACTAAAACGTGTTTCAATGTAAGCTCTCCTTGGATTCTATTGGAGGCGTTTGAGTGGCTTATGTTTTTGCATAGCACAGTAACAATAACCTTCAGTTAAAATTCTTCAAATACTAAATTATTGAATTTAAATTAGTTTCAAAGAAAGCTCATAAATTTTAATATTATTTTACCTTTATAGAACAAGTTGCAAAAGCTTAGATAGTAAAAATCCTCCTCGAAGAACTCATTAAAGACAACCTTATTTATTTTTTCCCATTTTAGTTAAAACTCATAAAATGGACTCCTCATTAAAATGTTCACCAAAAATCCACAAAAAAATGAAAATGTAATCCCAAAATGGCAAAGCATATTAATAAATGATCTACTCCTTCATAAATATTTCGCTGTGCAGTGTATTAGTGTCGTTAAATTGTATATTACTGCTCCAACTACTGACTACTATCCTGTATTATCCGCAGCTGTTATTTTAAACATTAAAATTTCGGTAATCCAAATTTATAAATTTTTAATTTGAGCCCAGAATAATTTTTGTGGCCCTAATAAATTCTCCTCTTTAATTCTTCCCTTTTAAATAATTCAGCTGCCTAACCAATTAGGAGTACTCTGTGCTCACCAGTTGCTCCATAAACCAATCAATGTAGGTTGCTGCTGCCACATAAATGGAACCCATGAAATTGATTTGTAAACCATTGCAAACAGATGGGATCCTTTTGTGGCATTTCGGGCGGGACAGTAAATTAAGCAAATCCATTTGTACATTCCACTTATTTCCGGGATGCAATCAACGTAAAAACGATGTTTAATCCACTTAACAGACTTCACAGACTGCCGATTATCTACATTCTTTCAACATCAGAACTCCATTGATGGCTTCCCAGCAGTTACAGTCTAAATCTAAGGATACCATAAAAATTCCGCAGAGTCCTACAATACAATACCCACCAAATGTCATCGCGCTATTACCGGAAAATAAACTGGAAAAGTTGCTTGGAGTGCTGCTCTTTTTCTGAGTTGGGTAGCCGGCAGAAGGCATAAAATTTTATGTCTTCCTGGTACGAATCAAATAAAAGCAAAAAAAAAGAAAAGAAAAGCAAAACAATAAAAGCCACTTACTCCAGTGACGTGCAGTACACAGATAAATGCGTGCCATAAATCGGGAAAGCTTCCGGTGCCAGTTAAATATAATCGCGGATACTATTTGCAGCTAGCATTCAAGGCTTCTAGATAGATAGTACGGCCTGCACGTATGGGGCACATTTGATAACTTATCACCCATGGAACCCACCTATAAAGAGACCCACAAATCACAATCGTAGGCGTGAGGCCAGGAACTATGCCAACACCGGCACGAATACGTTGCTAACGTTTCAATTTATGACCTACTCTTTGAGGATATCGCGATACCGCACGAAGTGCGTACTGAACAAGAAAACGGAGTCAAAGAAAATCGATTCTCAATCCGGAGGAAAAACAAAAAGAGAGCAGCACAACTGGAAAATAAAGTCTTTAACGATAACTTATCCCTTGGATATGAGCCCCAAGGAGTTAAAAAGTCGTTTATGGCCTCAGGAAATCTCCATTATCGCTTAATGCGAGACATTGGCTATAGCGTTATTAGCACTTAGGAAACCCCTTCCAAACCTTTCTTCCCAAATCTTAGACCTAAAGCCTGGAGGAATAGCTGTCAAAGGAAGAAAGCACTAAACTCATTAATTGGGAAAACTTTATTATCGTGAACGTTCTCTGTGAGATCTTAAGTAAATTGGATACTACTTCTTCATTAAAGATTGAAGTAATTATCAGTTCCTAGTACTGGAAACTCGGAACGCCTTAGCACTAAAGGATTTCAAAGTCAGACAGAGTTTTCGTTTCGCCGGTAATTTATTTTTTGAACGGAACTCTTTTAAAAGAAGTCTATCAACTTATAACAAGACAAGGATTGCTTTAATTAGTCCTAACGTGGCTTAAGTAGAAATTCCCGAAAAAAAGGGTTGTGCAGCTGAAATATTTTTTTTCCCAAAGGGATCAAAGCTTGAAATCATTAAAATGAAAAATATCAAGAGCTTGTAAAAAATATGGAACGAGGCGACAAGGTCTGGGTCTGTGTAAATGCTTTTTCTTAGAATTCGTTCTCTCCCCCTTTGCCTAATTATTTTTCGGAAAACACGAAAAGGATATTCATGAAAAGGCTGCAGAATCACTCAATCGATTGATATGATGATGGGATCATTATTCTCTATTGTTTTGGAACTCTTGGCACATAAAATTATATAATTACATAATTACACACCTCAAGAGTAGAAGAGAGCCTGTCGACTATTCTGATCCACAGACCAGAACGGAAAAAGAGAGAAAGTATTTGGGATTTGCTTTCAAAATACCAAAAATTAAATAACCTTGACCTTGGCAACCGTTATTGAGACATAAATGTGCGTGATGCTTGCAAGGACCTAAGGACCTATCTTGCAAAATATACACACAATTTCTATAAAGCCATTTGAAATTCTGCCACGATCATCAACGTATTCAAGGATCTCTTTAAATATTCTATAACTGTGCGAGTACAATATGTTATATATCTTAACACATACGTTCACATTACTTATGATGTTCTCATGTAAGAGAAACGTGTACTGAAAACGGTACACGTGGCAGGGAACAAGTTAAATATTTTGGTATTAGTCGTCCAAGAGGCAGCCAAGTAACGCGCGACACCCTGATAAACTTAATAAAATCTTCATTGGCCACATATTGCGTGATACTCTTTCTAACCAGCAGAAAAATGCAGGTATTCTCTTTCAAATATGTTACCTCTCCACAGGATAATAATGCGGTACTCTACATACGATGATTCTATCAATTACAATGGCGTTCTATATTTTGAGTCTTTTCTAAAATTTTTCTAAGTTGTTCGATAAATTGGATCATCAAATTGGTATTAACAGGTTGTCTGCCCAATTTATTTTTACCTCTTCGGTATGGTCCTATCTTCGTGGTTCTATGCAGACGGTGTATGTCTCCTTCCTTTCTGTTAGTAGTGGTGCTCCACAAGGGTCCATAATAGGACCAATGTTATTTTCAATTTCTGTTAATGATCGATCTCTTTCCATAAAGAACTGTAACTTTGTATGTATGCTGATGGTGTCCAGTTGTACATATCCAGGCCTCTCGGCTTAGTGAAAGACGCCGTCTCTACACTTAGTGAAAATATTTCTTCGGTTACTCGGTGAGCCGAAGTGTTATACTCTTGAATGGCTTCAAAATATCCTACTAAATTTCGGTGAAAAATTTAGAAAAAATATTCAGCAAGACATTTTCGTAGTCGGATCAAGTTAACAGCATGGAGCACTTCTTGGGTTTTGGTTAGCTTCTTCCCTCATTCCAAAGGAAACTAAATTGATGCTGCTTATATGATGCTCTTGATACCCTGCATATGCATAATCAATGCCAGAATAGGTTTGAGGGAAAAAGATGTTGAACTTAAAATGTCCTGCATAATTGAGGAGCTGGCGAACAAAACCGGACTTGTCCCTTAATTGTTTTTTTACAGGAGAGGTCAAAATCGAAAATAAGCAAATAGAGATCAGGTAGAATTTTAACGGACAAGTCCGATTCTGTTTGAAAATGTAGTTTTTAACAATTATTTTGAGAGGTTTAGTGCCGCTTTTGATGGATAATATTTTTCGGAGGCAAATAAAAGTGAACTTGAGGAGCCAGAAAAAATATAAAAAAATTTTGACGTAGTGTGGACAAGTCCGGTTTTGTTCGCCAGCTCCTCAATTGTAATACAAATATTATTCGTAGGAACGTCCTAAGGATCTCCGTTAAGTTGAAATGAAGGTGCTTCAAAAACTCGGGCTACTTGCTTCTAGCAGGCAGATAAATACTAATGAGACTTTAGTAAAGTTTAGTTAGAGTATTCTTCTCATTTTGGTTCGATACTCTGTTCCTTCAGACGGCATATTTCGCTCTGTATGGAAGCATGACTAAAAGTTATCCAACAGAAGGCGTTTATACCTTGCATACTGCT
>QYTT01091330.1:32593-43932 GCA_006980735.1 Dasypogon diadema
TTCTGTTAGTAGTGGTGCTCCACAAGGGTCCATAATAGGACCAATGTTATTTTCAATTTCTGTTAATGATCGATCTCTTTCCATAAAGAACTGTAACTTTGTATGTATGCTGATGGTGTCCAGTTGTACATATCCAGGCCTCTCGGCTTAGTGAAGGTATTTCTTCGGTTACTCAGTGGGCCGAAAGTAACAATCTTCAATTGAATCCAACAAACTCGAAATCAATCATTATATATAGATGTAATATTGATAGGAGTGATTTTCCTGTCACACTCTTGAATGGCTTCAAAATACCCTACTAAATTTCTGTGAAAAATTTAGGAAAAATATTCAGCAAGACACTTTCGTAGTTGGATCAAGTTAATAGCATTGTGTCCAGAATATATGGAGGACTTCTTGGGCTTTGGTTAGCTGCTTCCTTCATTCCAAGGGAAACTAAATTGATGTTGCTTATATGATGTTGTTGATACCATTCTAAGCCAGTTGGGAGCCGGACATATGCATAATCAATATCTAAATATTCCGGACTTCAGGTATTTTATCCAAAAGAAGAGCACGCCAGAATAGGTTTGAGGGAAAAAGATTTTTGAACTTAAAATGTCCTGCATAATTGTAATACAAATATTATTCGTAGGAACGTCCTAAGGATCTCCGTTAAGTTGAAATGAAGGTGCTTCAAAAACTCGGGCTACTTGCTTCTAGCAGGCAGATAAATACTAATGAGACTTTAGTAAAGTTTAGTTAGAGTATTCTTCTCATTTTGGTTCGATACTCTGTTCCTTCAGACGGCATATTTCGCTCTGTATGGAAGCATGACTAAAAGTTATCCAACAGAAGGCGTTTATACCTTGCATACTGCTAATACACGTTCTAGAATGGGTAGATATTCAAAAAAATTAAAAGCCGGAGTAGATTGTTTTGAACTCTTCATAGGAACCCCATTCTGTATTGTGGAAAGATATACCACCTCCAACACTAGGACCTCCTTCCACTTGGATTAAAAATTTTGAAAATTCTGACAAAACAAATTGAGTACTATCCGATTCAGTGCAGACTTCTTCAAGCTATCAGTTTAAACGTATATTGCCTTAACATCTCCACTCAATTCCCCAAACAAATTAATATTATCAATTGAACAAGGTATTCTTCTTTCACCTGAGAATTCTACCTCTAGATTTATTGCTTCGCCCTGCAACATTTGCCGGTGAGATAATCTCCATCCTGAAATCATATTTAATTTAACGTCTTACCCGAAGAGTACTTGACGTTGGCAGAAAGTATTTCATTAATTTTTTTCTCTTCGTGGAAATGTTGAAAAGAGTGGGGGGGGCACTCGTCTACTGTATTGGATGTGGCCCATACTTAAAGATAATGGTAAACGTGTAGCTGGAACGGAACCGCGTGCAGTCAGTATCAGGATATTCGTGAAATTATCTCAAGAATCATCCACCATAAGGAGGCTTTTATCATTTTTTATGGATGACGACGGCTACACGAAACTTCATCTCATATTCCACTTCTACTGTAACGATTCATCTTTTATGGGTTCATCTCTAGGGTCTTTTTCTCGTTCTGGGTGTGGATTCATAGATACGGGACTAAGCACTAGTTATTAATTCTATGAGAGCATCAATTGTACCGGATTCTGGAGAAAACGATGAAGGAAATATCCTTTGAAAGAGATTCTAAAATCATTCTTGGCGCCATCATTTCAATGTTTCCTGCCACAGAGGGGGTTGTCATGTCAACTCTTCTGACTGAGATAAATGACTGGTTACGTATCGGGGCATTGATTTTAGTCGTATATCAAATGTTATCAGGAATAAGAACAAACATTAAATCTATGTACATAGCTTTGCGTTTGTACAATTGACAAAATTCGAAGCTGGTCTGGTGTCTGTGGCTTTGGAGCAAAACATTTTTGTAACTGTCTCAACTGAGAATATAAAAAAAAAATTATCCAAAATTTAGAGCAATTTTATCCGGCAAATTCTTGAAATTAATTAAATACGAGTACCACCCTGTAATTTCTGCAGAATTTTCATGGTACAGAACTTTGAACTATTTTAGCGCAGCATCTTTTAATCTTGTTCCTTCTTAATTCCAAGACCAACAAATGACTGAGGAATAAGACAAATTTCAGACTAATTGTTACAAGCGTGAAGTCGTTTAATTAACCTCCTTCTAAGTAACAAATTCAAAAAAAAAGAAAATGCTTTCGTTGCTTGCTCAAAACCTTGTAATTAGATAAATTCTTGAACATTGAAATAAACTCAACTCCATACAGTCCATGAAATTATCTCGTTTGTGGAACAGGGTTGATTCATGTTAATTAGCTTTTAATGAAATTAAGAAATTTACTAATTTATCGAGGGTTTACTGTTCTTGTCAAAACCATCACCTCCGGTATACTCTCATACCTTTAAAATCTCGTTAACAACAGGCGAGAAATTCTTCTCGGAAAACGTTATCAAAGGTAATTCTCATTCAAATCTCGTTGAGTATGAAATTCGTCCACCTTAACCTAAAACTCCAGTAACGAAAAGGTGTTCTTTGAGATTTTTCTTGCAGATCTTGTTTCGTTAGGAGTTGAAATTTTCAACTCATTCATGGCACGTTGCAAACCCATCTTCAAAGGAATTTGCCATTATTTCCAATGGACGTAGGCATGAAGCCCGTTGATTGTCAAAGGAATGAGATTAAAGGGTGCAGATTACCCCAAAGAATTTGAGATTTCCCTTAAAGATTTTCATTCTGTATAGAAATTTTCAATTTTACCTTGAGAAGTAATATTCTCTCTTTCTGTGATTGGAATATTTGATATAACTCCGAATTTTCTGTTGTGCAGAATTCAGAACAAATCCATTCAGGTCCGAGTGGAATTAGTTATAACCTGTTTGACTGGATATCCATTAGTATGGGTCATTTAAAATATCTCTGAATAAATCACACAGAATCATTTTAAAAAAAATGCTGGACTAAATATGGTAATAGAAAGTACAATATAGATCAATGTCTTTCTCGACTGCTTTAACCCTGTAACAAATGAGATCGCTATGCCAAATGAATACTCTAATCTCGCAACTGATCGGAGCGCAAGCGCATAACAACCAACAAGATATAATGGACCATGAACTCTTTCGAACAATTTAAGTCACCAAGGGTAAGGATGGCGTTTACCCTTGCCTTTCTACAGAAATCTGATGACTTAATTGTCGATAGGACAAGATCAACAGGGCCAAGGTAACCGAACGCTTTCACAAGACTCTTATCAATAACAGATCACTCCCAGAGATGCGGCCGGGTGCTATTTTTATACTGACGGACGGACGGATCTGTGACTGACAACAATTGTAGGAATCTTCTCTGAAGACTGCTATGTTAGACTGCGGAGATGAGCCTCAGTTTACTAGGTAGAAATGCTGGCTCTACTTCGTGCATTGAACTATTTGAAAGAGGGTCAGGTGCGAGGAGGTGAAATCTTTATTGCACTGGATAATCGAGCAATGGTCAGACGTATGGATCGAATGGAGGTGAATTCATCTCTAGCGATGGAATCTATACAAAAACTCAATGGGTGAAAATCATGTGACACTTTGTTATGTTAGAGAGTACATAGGGATCCAAGGGAACAAAGAAGTTGATGCCATAGCAAAGTAAGTGTTGGCTTTGGAATTTCAAGGCTGTCGGGTGTAATAACCAGAAGAAATGTTCTAAGAATGGAGCGAGGAATATTGAGATGATTATTTTCCTCGACTATTGGGCGCCGTAGCTTCGGATATGACCTCAAAAGGATGGGGATTGTAGACTGTGCCTGGAGAATACTGAAATGGTGGAGCACATGGTATGCGACGGTTCGGCCTTAGCTGTCACAGACTGGTAAATGTGTAGTAAGACAAAATTCTGCATCAACTCAGAAGTAGCAAGACCGTCAAAAAAATATAAAGAACGCTGTGGTGTAGACAAGTTGGAAGATACCTTCTCGTCGCTATCAACAGGCTTCCAGTCAATAGTCACCAATCAACAATTCGTTGCTGAGTACATATTTTGGAGCAATTTTAGAGCCAGGGCCTTGGGATAAATTCCCTGGCAATAGTTCCACCAGGTCAAATCTCTGAAGGGCTACTCGCATGGAATAAAGGAATGATGCAGATAAAGAGCAAGTGTCACTGCGAGACTTGTCAATTCGGTTGATACGAAATGCTGTCTTTGGGAATCCCAAATTTTGATGGAATAAGGCACACAACGTCTTTTGCAGTAGTATCAAAGAAAATGCTGGAGACGAAAACCAATCGTGGAAAGCGCAGCTGGTCACAGCATCACTCCAGCGAAGATGCAAAGGATATCCACAGTAGGTCGTACTTCCACAAACGAATCAGTCGATCCACCAAGAACGACACCAGAGAAACCAGATGAATTTTAGTGTTTCTTCCCTGTTACTAGTAAATCTGTCGTTGGCTTTTTGGAGATATCTTTTTGTAGTCGAATTAAGCCCGAAAAACAAGGAAAAATATTCTGGATGGACATCCAAATCTTTCGTTATGTTAGTTTGAATATCAAATGAATAAGGGTAGACGAAAATGAAGAAGAAATGAGGGATCTGAAAGAAGACAAGACATTCCACTAGGTAGATACCTTGTGGAACTATGACGAAACCAATTTATGTGATGACCCGGGCTTCAATACAAGGTTTATGCAACTCAAGTCTATCTGTTCTCATCAAATGATAGAAATTCGTCTTCTTTTAAAGCAGTTCGACGATAGAAAAGCTAATTTCATTGGAGCTGGACGATTCTAAGTGGCTCCAGGAAAAAACATCTCTCCTTAAGATATCAAAGATGTCAAAGACCTTCATCTGTTCCACCCAGAAATGAACCTACTTTCACAATACGATCCGACAATATGTCAATTAAATCCAATGTCGAAGGTAATATTGGCTACTCGGGAGAAATTGTTAGTACAATTTTACAATACGAAATTTTCTGCAATCGAACATACTGTGCAAAAGAAAACCATGAAATTTGGGCCAAAGTTGTATCAGACGATGGTCATTAATATGTAGTAGAAAACTATCTAGAAGATAAGTACTGCAAGTGGTTAGATAAGTATATTTGATTAATCGTCAATATTACTCCCTACATCAAGTAAGGAAAAAAAGAATAGACTTAAATATACCTTAACAAAGCTGAAGTCGGATGGATTCACATCAACGTTTACAACAGACCCGGACTTAACCAAAATTATGTGCAATTTGACAAATGTCTCACACACACCATCTGCCACCTGAAATGATACATTTCCAGAACAACCGGAGGCGTTATAAGATAAATAAGCAATTAAGCACTAATAATTACTTTCATTTCTGAAAATTGTTGCAATATTATGGAATGATTTGCCTAAACGTAACAACGTGAGTTTCTTCATTACGGCGGATATATTGGACTTGGTTACAAGAAAATCCGGAGATGAGACTCCATTTCACCGCATCCGTACATCCAGGAAAAAAACCTAAGAAATCTCTAGTCATTTTGATCTTCTAACAAGGGAACAACAGGCAGTTACCAACGGGGGAAACATTAATAACACAATGACTCTGCTGTGTTCTGCAAATGTTTCTGGCCCTCCAGGAAAGCTTAAGTTGTCGGTGCTTAGCAATGGAGAGAAAAAAAATCCCTTTAATCGAAAACAAATTAATTTCCTAGACTTTGGACAGTGACAGTATCCGGCCGAAGAGTGGTATAAAAAAATCGTTTCCCTCAGATATATCCTGCACAATACGTGAGTATTGTTGAATTTAATGACATAGCACATTACCTAAAACATTGCACCAGGAGGAGGAACTGGCATTTGTAGTGTGCAGAGCCTTAAATTCAGGCATTTCAGCACATTATTCCAGGTACACTTTGCCTTGTTAGTTTCATTTGGCAGCTCCTGTAGAAGGGGATCATTGGACCAGAAAACGGGATCAAGGTTCTAAACTGCATGCACACCCCGCAAAGCATACGTTTCCTTGATACTCACACAAACACCGACCCACTGTTCTCTCAGTTACTTCATTTAATGAGCGACTGAGTGGTGTTTGTTCAAAGGTGAATGGATTTTTTTTTCTTCTTTTTTTGTTTTTTTTTTATTAAAAAACGAACTAAGGAATATCTTCCAAGCCAAGAAACAAAGTGGTAAATACAATGCCTTTGGAGAAACTGTTGGAGCGTGCCATGGAACCCATTCTACCTTTTCCTTTCCGGTTTTGCAAAATAATATGCGCCGCCATAGAGAAATGGAACTATACCTACGTAGGGCAAAATCAGCTATTTTACATACAAATCTACTGGGGCCCTGGATGCCTGGATCCCTTTGTTCGTGGCTAAGGTTCGCTTGTGGAAGTATTCTTGCTTCGATGAATAAATGGAAGTCAAATGATATCATAAGCGCTAGAAATGTTTGTTGAAAATGATGGAAATGCATAATTTATGTGATAACCTAGTATATAAGTAATTTTCAGCCACAGAGAACAGAGAATTCGTGTCAAGGATAAGTGGTCGGTTAATTTCTGAACTGAGTTATTTAATTTAAAAGTTAAATTGCATGTGCAAATTGATGGTGACTTAAAGAGGTTGCCTTTGGGAAATTTCGCGCTAATTTTGTTGGAGAATGTTAATTGGTGAAAGCTCGCTTCATTCATTTTCGCAGTGGTGCCAGAAGTAAGTGAGCGCGATATAAAAGCAAGAGCCAGAAAATTATTTTGGTAAAGTTTTTTTGAAATATTTTCTTCTTTAATTTTATACTTCGACAATTTGATCGTATCTTTTACAATCGTACGGCGTCGTCATATATCCCAATAAAGTACTCGAACGGTTTGATCTAGAATCTGTAGAGGTCCTAGGTTTTCATAACCTGATTGCGACTTGGTGAGAACTTTTACTGGCAACATGGGACAGCAAACGAGAAAACTTTATCTGAGTCTTTATTCGTGGTATTACATCACTGTCACTGTACATAAAATTTTATTTCACAATGCGAAAATCATTCAATCGTATCTCCTGCCGATTGGACAACTTTCTAAGGAAGTTCAGATGGCTGGCAACCCAAGATTGTTGGATATTTCTTCAGCAAAACACCTGAAAATGTTCGCGAGTTACCACGAACAAAGATTTGCTTAATATGTTATTAATCCGATGACAATGTCCAAATGGACTGAGGCTCACGTCTGTAGATTTTCTCCTCTGTGAGCGTGGGTTTGAATCCTGCACTTCTTTGCTAACTTTCAATTCGAAAAATATTCCATTTCGCACCTCCACCTCCTGAGCCTTCACTTTTCCGCCTCCACCTCCATACACTTTTTTAATGTTGTCCCAGGTCATCCCCATCCCCTATTCTGACCGACGGCCCCCTCGTCTAGACAATTACCAAAATCATATCTGACCCTAACAGCCTTCGAAACGTTCTCAAAAAAAGCAGGGAACCTCCCGTCCGAGATATTAGAATGAGTAATACTATCATACTGATCCCCATTTTTATTTCCTAAACCTTATCTATTGCTATTGCGATGCATAAGGAATATAAAAAGAGACTGTAGATGCATATTATATGTACGTTTGTAACTAAAGTAAATCAATTGAAACAATTTTTTAAAAACGATGGTGGTCTTCTAAACCCAATGGTTTTTTGTATGTAATTATTTTCTAATTTTTGGTGCAATTTGGTTTCTGTTTTTTTGTTTTTGTATTATAGTTCACTATTTTTTGGGGGATCAGATAGTCCGCCATATTGGATTTAGAATGAAATCATGTAGGTTATTGTATTCTACTCGTCAAACCCTTTCACTTAATATCCATGTTAAAAGGGTTGTGGAGAAAAACGTAAGCCACCGTGGGACATCCGCCATATTGGATTTAGAATGATAAAAATGGGACAAATTTCAATCAGTACAGAACATCGAATATAAGAAAACCATTGAAAATGTAATAAATAATTTTATCTCTTAGTTTTTCCAGCTCCCAATTCGATTAAGGTATGATTCATTTCTATCCTGCTTCGTAAAAAGGTATGATTAGATTTTTAAGCCGGCTTTGGATAGATAGGCCTCTATTGATTCCTCTTCAAATTCCATTAAAACAACACCAATTAATTCATGGTAGAATAGAAACATCGGTCAATAAACTGGGAGATTCTAATCTCTTCCCGCCCTTCATATGTAGCATACTAAAACAAATATGTCGTACGTAGAGGAGTGATATATGAATTATGTAATGTAATTTTTGTAATCACTCCCTGCAGGTGAACCATCAATATTACAGCGTTGCAGGTGCTCTTTACGCCCTTGAAACTCATTTATATATATATAGACGTAGATTCTGTAGAAAAGTAGAGGGGAAAAGCAGGCCTCTTACTCTTATTCATATATAACAAAAAAAAAGGCGTAAATTCTTAATTTATTATATCAATACATCATTAGACCCATTTTGGTTAGTCATCCTATAATTGTGTGAGTAATAGAATCTGTGAAATAAAGTTGTATTAAATGTCCTTCTGATATAGTAGCCCAAACGATAAACCAAAAGAATTTAAGAAAAACAAAAGAAAGAAGTTTCACTCAATTGTTATCTCAGGAAAAGCCAATAAATCATTAAATAACAAAAGTTTGACAAAAGTTACAAAAGTGCTTTGCTCTCAAAGTTGTGGATGACTTTCGGAACAAAGCGTCTTTCTTAATTTATTGGCCGCATTCATAAGCGAGATAATTGTGTAGTACAAGATAATAAAGAAGTCAAAAAGCATTCGGGAAAAATCGCCTTAATGGAAAGCCTTTCAGATTTATGTTCTAGGAAGTTGGAAGTATTGCCAACAACGAATTCAAAAGCAATTTGTTAATTGTGTACAAGCATCTAATGCTGACCCTAATTAATCTACGCATAAATATCTACGGATATTTCTTTGAATATGCAAATGTGGATTTCTCAAGGATTCTGTGGAATTCTTTTCTTTGTTCATTTACACGCTGTCTGTATTCAAAGGCAAATTATCATAAATATTTCTTGACACAAATATGAACAGTACTTACCTTGTATTGGTACGTATATATTCAAATACAGGCAATCTTCAGATTGATTCCTAAGATATGGGATGAGTCGTTTGAGATATTCTAATCGTCCTCGAGGCATTCTTTCTAAGGCTGCTGTTTCATTTGCAATATCAGGAAGACGTTGAGGACATACTGGACCGAATCTATTTGATGAAAAATAAAAAGAGACAGACAATTAGATTAATTGCTCAATTCTATCTTGCTAGAGATTAAAAGGATAAAGTGCTATAATGATAGTGAGAAGATTTATCACTAAGAGGAATCTTTTAAAAGGCATGAGCCTAACTCACACTATCATCACTTCGAAAGGATTCCTTATTCAACTGTCAATACCTTTCACAACGAACCCCACGGGTCGTTCAAGTGCCTTAAGCACTCACTAGAAAATCGATAGATAGAGTTAAACCTTAAAAAGAAATGAAATTCAACCCTTATCCTTCAACATCATTACAGACTATTGGATTCAGGGGAAAAGCAAACGGTCGATGAATCATTAGTCTCTCTAACGACAGTTGCAAATGTATCGATGAAAAATTGCGGATAATTTATAACCGCAGACCCAAAGTGGGACCAATAAATTTTGTTAGGGGGGAGTCAATGAAAACTTGCATATTTTACTTCAATTGCGAAACCCTATAGATGAGTTCCTACAGCATCCAGGCTTGATATAGAGTGCTAAGGGCAAATAGCCATCCCACTGTCCGGGATGATTGATTGATAGCGACACAGCCTAATTCAATTATCTGACGATGGGTGGTCTGATCAAAGCTGATTTGTTTGCCTGATTTACATGTATTCCTTTGGCTGATTTATTTCATTACTTTTATCTGTCGATGATTCCCGAATTGTTGAATAGACCTAAATTATTCATGAAATTGCTGAACCTACCCTTTTTTTTCTCTCTTTTGGATCAAATTTTCAGAGCAACCTAAATTATTATTAACTGAATAATATTCCGAGAAATTATCTCAAAAATTTTTCAAGAGAATTTCCATAGATGTCAATCCTTTAGAGATTTAAATCTTTTTCGTTGCCATGATAAAAGGGGTGAACATAGAAGGAATCTAAGATCTTAGGAATAATATAAAAATCTGGAGTTTTGGTAAGGATTTCGAGGAAAAGAGAACCATAAGAATTACTTGCTAAAATTGGAATACGAGCAAATATAAAAGAGGAGGATTATAACGCTTTCTACGAAATCACTGATAATTTCGTCTTTAGGAGGTTTTGATTCCGTCATGTAAAAAGAAGAAATAAGAAGATTTTCTAAAAGGGTTCAATCTCGATTTTTGGAATGGTATTAATAAACATTTGTGTAAAAAGTACGAATATATGCTACAGGCTTTAGGTTTTAGTTGAAAAAACGTAAGTAATAGCAGATTTTTTATTCACTAAACATTCGTGCGTTAGTTTGGTCGACTGCATTTTTTTGGTGTCTTTGGAGAGCCTATTACATTCTCCAATCAGTAAAAGTGTCTTTTTAATCAATTTCAAATTTTATTTTTTTTAAATAGAGTTAGCTTTATCTGAAACGATATTGCCTTCATTGGGAAAATCGAGAAGATGTGGAAGCTTGGTTTGAATGGTCTGCTCTTCGTGAGTTTTTGAAAAAAAAAATGTTATCTATGATAACACGAAATGAAGTAGAAATTGCCTAGATAAAAACCAAACCTCAAAGCATGTCTCTAAATGTCCCTTGCATTCACAGAAAATAATAGTTACTGTATCACGTTTGTGATACTACTGGAGATCCCAAATTGAAAGCAAACCATGAAATTTTTAAGACCTTTATTAAATGTGGTAAGTTAGGATGGTTGGAACACTTTTTAAAGTGTGCACCCTGTGGTCCTCGAACACAACCTTAGAGTTTCCAGAAGTGTGATAATAAGGCATCACTAATTTTTGATTCGCAAAAAAATCGTTAGATGGCAATATTTGATAATACCTGAAGGTGTTGATGATTTTTTTTTTAAATGTTACAAAAAACCCTATCTTTTCAAGTTTTCTTAATTTTTTTTATAACTTTCACTTAAATTTTTAAACAATATTTGAATTTCCCTAGAGATATTACTTGCAATTTAAACTCATTCCAGTGTAAGAAATTGCTTGAAGCCATTCTTGAGTCTGAAAGCAATTATTTTATCTGAAATTATGGTCTGGAAACAACTGCTCGAATTTTGTTCACTTCACCGAGTATCTATACCTTTTAAGATAGATCCTATACATAACTGTTTCCATGTTACATTAAAGTATACAG
>QYTT01091331.1:7115-24708 GCA_006980735.1 Dasypogon diadema
AGCATCTTGATAAATCGAGTCAGGCCCAGCTGTCTCCGATTTTATAGGGTGTATAGCCCAGAAGACTTATTGGTTTTTTAGACACCTTTATCGCTATTTTCAGAAGCATTGGTTGAATGTAATTTCTATGTTGATTCGTTGTCTATTTCTCACCTCTTCGTTCACTTCACTTGGGTATCCTAATGTCAAAAAGTGATCGCAAAAAGAGAATATGTAGTGTGAATGTGTAGAAAAGAAACCGTTTAACAGATGTCCGTCTATCCTTCCACGCGTTGTCTCGAGAACGATTTATGCTAGAAATTTGAAATTTGGTACATAGATATACCTTATTAAAATGGAAAGATTATCTTCGAAGATGGACGATTTGAGAAAACTACTTCATAGGGTTGCCATGTGTTCTTCTAAAACGAGTACGCTTCGATGTATATGAATAAAATTTGGTACACTAATACTAAAATATTGCGACAGAAACTGAATTGGGCAATCACTTTGGAAGACTAGCACATTAAAGTTTTAATTCTTTATTTATCAAATAAAACTTCTCTCTTTGTCACAAAAAAACACATATATAGATTTTCAAGGTTTCTGATTTCGAATCTGGAGTCCGATTTTTTAAATTCAAAATGTCGGATCCAATAAGGCGGGCAAGATTTTCTAAATGCCAACAGAATGTTCGCAAAATGGCGAATATATAGTATTATTTGATATGAAAGGCACGCGGAGTTCAACGTCACTTTTTTTATTGTAAGACATTTGTGACACCGAAAATACACAAAATTATACCTTCGAATATATGGGCCAAAGTAATTATAAAATAATTTCTTTACACATTATGCATATAATTTACATTTATTCTTCCTGCAAAAATCTGTATTGAATAATTACGACTTCTTTTATAGCCTAAAAATTTTAGTCTCATATTAAATTAAAAATATACAATTAGTTGTGCCTTAACTTGATTTGATAACTATATAAAGGAAAATACATTTACACACCGATTAACACAGTATAGAAAAATGAAAATATTTTTACCGTTGACGTATATATTTAAATAACAGACGCGATGGAATATCTTGAAAGTTTGAGGTTTTGGGAGAAAATGTTTTCAATAAAAGTTGGAGGGCGAAAAGCGTGGCCGTTGGGATTGACCTTGGATTTGGCCCAGGGTCAAATTTAAAGGTCATTTCGAGGCCAATTTCAACCCATTTTTGATAGCGGAAAAATTTCGCGTTCGTGATTCACTTATGGTCACTTCAAGGTCAAGTAAAGTATTTATGGATTTTCGAACATTTTAGCTTTAATTCCTCTCAAAGATTTCAAGATATTTCATCCGTTACTTTTTATGCGTATGTAGAATATCATAAATCTAAGTAATCGTTTGTAATGTCCAAAACGTCATTGTCAAACCAATATCTGCTATGTGCACGTTTCTCACATAGCAGTTTTTATTTGACAATATTCTGGCTGATGCACATAGCATATTTTTTTAGCGACCACAGTTCACCGTAGAAT
This sequence comes from Dasypogon diadema, assembly GCA_006980735.1. Classification (NCBI taxonomy): domain Eukaryota; kingdom Metazoa; phylum Arthropoda; class Insecta; order Diptera; family Asilidae; genus Dasypogon; species Dasypogon diadema. The sequence continues at coordinate 8,628 of QYTT01091331.1, forward strand.
GCTTAGTAGTTTTTTTATACGAAATTTGGTTGGTAAACTAGTCATAATGGTCAAAATGTCGAAATTTCGAAAAAGTACACATAACAGATATTGGTTTGACAACGACGAAAAATATCTATTATACGCACAAATAAACTACAATTTGGCGCTTGAAAGCAAGATGTAAATGAGATAAACGACATTTTTATCAGTTGCGGTTCGTACGAGGAACAGCTCGGACATATATCCCATCTGTAGCGACTCAGTGGTAATCAATCCATTATGGCGTTTTAGTGTTCAATTGTTTTTTGGATTTAAAAAAAAAATGTTTGTTTTAATAGTCAATTGTAATTTTATAGTACTTCGGTTGTTTACGTGATTTAAGGCCTCCAAATGTTATGGGTTCTATGGAACATTTTTCGGATCCTTCATAAAAAAGCTAATACTGCCTTACGATCCTCTAAAGCCCAATACTTTAACTCAAAGCTCAACGTGAGTTTACCAGCCAAACAACTGTGGACCCTGATCAATTGAATATAGCTTTTGCCAGCTCTGCTTTCGACGAAGTTTCTTGGATGGACTTTGAGTCGTATCAAAAACCTTACGGGTTTTCCTTCAGCCTGATGAGGACGTCACTGGAGCTATATTCGCTGTTAAATCCAATGCAACTGGACTAGATGATGTAAGACCTAAGTTCATCAATTTAATCTTACCATATGCAAGTAACGTCCTAACGCATACTTTTAATAATATTACAATGACTTCTTCTTTTCCCACTCAATGGAAAATGGCAAAAGTTATTCCTATCGCCAAAAGAACTTCATCGTCCTCTCCTGAATATCGACCTATATCAATTCTGCCTTTCCTTTCGAATTCTTTTGAGAAAGTCCTACATTATCAAATGACTTCATTCCTCAAAGAAAATAAACTTCTCTCTGATTAGCAGTCCGCATTTATGACCTCACGAAGTTGCAAAACTGCGTTGGTGAAAATATCTGATGATGACTTTTCGAAGGCCTTCGACGAAGTCAATCACAGATTAGTAAAACGTAAGCTTGAAGCTCAGTTTAATTTTTCTAGCAGCGCCACGAATTTGATATGCTCGTATCTTCATGGTCGTCGACTGTTTTCTGTAGCGGTAAGTTCTCCGCCTTTCTGGAGGTGTCATCTGGCGTACCTCAGGGCTCCATACTTGGCCCTTTATTATTTACAATGTTTATTAATGACCTTCCAGAAGTTATGAAATATTGTAAATACCATATGTATGCTGACGACGTACAGATTTATATCTCACGTCCGCTGGGACTAATTGAAGATACTGTGTATTGTATAAATGAGGATTTTGTAGCTATCTCTCTCTGGGTTCAACAAAATAAACTCCTGTTAAATGCTTCTAAATCAAATGCAATTACTATTTATAAAAAGGAATTTGATCAGACATGTTTTCCTAAAATCGTGCTTGACGGCTCAGTGATTCCGTATAAGAAATCTGTCAAAAATCTAGGAGTTGTATTTGACTGTAACTTATCATGGTCAACTCATATTGATAGTTTAGTTGGTAAAATCTATGCTTCCCTTCGTAACTTGTCCGCTAGTGCAGCCTCTGTTCCGCAAGAAACGAAGATATTTCTTGTGAAAACACTTATTGTTCCGTTAATTATCTACGGATGTGAAATCTTCTGTAAAGTTGACATGGTCTCTCAACGAAAACTGAATGTTGTCTACAAGTCGGCAATACGTTACAACTTGAGACGATTCGATTATGTATCTCAGAGAATCAACTCTGTTCTTGGTTGTAATATCTTCACCTATCTAAGATGTCGCGTACTTACATTCTTTCATAACCTATTCATGAAACGGCAACCCACGTATTTGTATGAACAACTTCACTTTGCTCAATCCACAAGCACATTTAACACCTGGGTACCTTATTTTACATGTTCAACATCTGAGCGACAATTTTTTGTCCAGGCCATAAGAATGTGGAACACTCTTCCTTTGAATATAAGGAGACAGAGCGGCATCTCTGTAATTATTTGCGATACTGATAATATCTGTGTAATTCGAGATTGAGTACGTCGGGACCACTCACTAGACGTGCGGACAATACACATACACTTATATATTATATCTTTCTTTTTCTAAGATAGGTATATTAGTTTGGTAACAAGAATATGTCTTTAATTTCCCACACATAGCTATAAGATCTATTTCTTAATTGTGTAGAGTTTCTATCGTCAATAAATTGAATTGAATTGAATTTAAGTAAGACTTTTTGGCGTTATTTCTTAAGAGTTGAGTCAGTGGGGTGAGCCTTCGATGTCCAATGGTGGGCCAAAGAAAAAAAAAGAAGAAGAAGAATGTATTTTTACAATTTTACAAGGAAGCGAAAAATGCCTCGAAGTTATAATTTTAAAACATAGTCAGAAAAAAATACCTAGACTTAAATAATAAAGAAAAATTTAAAAAAAATTTAAAACTAAAAAGTTACTTATAGTAGCTCATAGCTTTTGTTAAAATGGCTATAACTCGAAAACGTTACCTCCTATTGGCGAACGGATTTCATCAATCGATCAAGAATTGAATACTACTCTTAAAGAACAAAAAATTTTAATTTTCCAAAATTGTCGCTTAAACAATTTTATTTTCAACCGTCCAGTGGAGAGTAAAAAGTGATTTGATACCAGTTTGTCTGACCATACAATAACTCCCTTTGAAATTTACTTACTTCGTTAAATTTGCAAATGGTTAAACTCTTTACAGAGTTGCCTTTCAAAGGCTGCAGCATTTTCATATAACAATGGTTTCTTTCTTCTATAAAGAAAACTTTCCTGTTCTATAAATATTGAAAGTATTCCAAATATTATTTAAACATACAATTCATCTTTATTTATTATATTTATTTATATTTATTGAAAGTACGCATATTTTTAAAAGTTCCTGCAGATTTGAAGATCAGCTGCGAATCGTTAAGAATAATTAGCCGCGGACAATTTACTACAAATTCATTACTTATTTTCTTCCCTACGTCTACGGAATAACATAATTGTTCCAAGCCAGTTATAGCTTCTTTTCTTATTCAGATATATGATTAATATAGCGGACTATAACGCATTCGTCTTTAGCCAGTAAAATTTTTAAATGAAGGCTTTTGTATCTCTCAATATTGTAATAGAGAATAAACCCACGGTATTTTTTTGTTCAAAATTATATGGGAATTAATTTTTGGTTGTAATTCCTATTCTTAATGTATCCATTCCTTTATTTTCTGTAATTATTTTTTCATCATTACAAGCAACTGAAGCACTTATCATTAGTTCAAGCATTTTTATATCGCTCAATTGAAAGTAATTCCCTAATTTTCGGCACGCAACTAGCATCATAAATTTTTTAAGCACATAACTAATGAAAACCAAATTAGTAAGATACTGTGTGAAAGAGTATAGCTAACAGCACCGGTTTCATTTTCATTTGGAAATCAGTGAAAGGTTTCAAGAAATATACAAAAATTTCCCCAATTGTCGTTGTGCTAACAGTTTTCACCTATATTTACTATATTTATTACCTACTGAGTTTTAAATACTAGACAGACTTCCTCCTCTTGTTGAGGAACACGTGAGGTAGAAAAGAATACATAGTCTTTTGAGGTCATTGATATCTTGTTTATGAAGTCCATGTATGATGTGAGGATCGGGAATGTTGGAAGCGACGAATCGAATGCGATCGTATAACCATACAATCATGTGATATCGTGGTTAATTTCAGTGTTGCTTATATAGGTTACCTTGATCTTTGGCACCAATATCTTCACATTTCTCGCAGATCTTTCAACTGCGCAGTCGAGTATCACATTTGGAGCACCTCGCCTTGATCTTCACCACGTTCTGCTGCGGTTACGGCTGCGTCTTACTCGAGTAGTGCTCAGTTTTCTGTGACAAACGTTGGAAATCTACCGATCAATTGCCTATTGCAATGTTGGCTGCGTGCTGCATTCAAGTTTTTTCCCTGAGCCATGTCAAGTGCTACGAAATTAAAAAGGTTCGAATTGAAAATAACCGATTTTCTCCTATCATTTCGTGTGCTCCCTTTAAATATTGAAATTAATTGGGTTAATCAGTTCCGAAAGTTATAATAGAATTTCCGATTTTATGTTAAGTGTTTTTTTAGAAAGTATGCCACACGCTTTTACGAACACATCGGTTAAGTGCAATAATTATTTGAACTTTTACTTATTTGTTTATGGCTTGTGTACTATTGTTTTACCAGATGCATTTCTTTTAATGTTAGATGTCTAAACTGTTTTACTTTGAATAATTCTCAAAGTAACTTTCTTTTGGTTTCCAGAAATGGGTTTGCGAAACAAGTTTATTTGGACCTTCCTAATAGCATCACTTTTATCGTTGAGGACAAGTGATGGTGATGGTTTACGATTACCTGATCAAGCTCCTAAACAGAACACTATTGATGTACAGTCAGCACAGCAAATAAATTTGAGTCCACAGCAGCATCCGGCACAAGAACTTCCACCTGCAATTGCAGAAGAACGTCGTCAAGGCAAAGGACTGCTGGATTTGGTGGGCCTTGGAACCGGACCTAATGTTGATCCATATGTCGCAAGGACAAATGCAAATTGTCTGAGTGGAGATCTTTCTGAATGCTTTAAAACTCATGCACTTGGCAGTCTCGACGACTTCTTCATTCGGGATTCGTACTCGTATGTATTTTTTGTTATGTTTATACCTATTAAGTTGCACATAGTATCTTTTTACATTTTTAGGTTAACTGATTTTGCTCGAGTAGTTCGCATGCCACAAACGCACCAGAGATCTTTATTCACAGAGCCATTTGAATTTTCATCAGAACCGCGGGCTACTGATTCGGATTGGGATCAGTTAGTTAAATTTGTATTGAGAAAAATAGAAAGGTAAGTTGAGCACCATATTAATTATCTGATTTCTTATTTCCGTGTGAAATAGTAGTGTGCATATGTGCAGATACATATTGTGTTCATTATGTCGTATTCGTTATTTCGGTATATGTAAGGTATATAAATGATACCATTTGTAATATTTGCTCTGAAGTAATTACCGGCAAGTAGGGAACCTTAAAAAATTGGCGGATATACTTATATTTAGGAAAAATATTATTTTCGTGAAATTGGTTTATTTTGACAACAAGAAATATTTGGCTTTAAATGTCTCGGATCTTCTTCTCTAGGAAGTAATTACAAGTATTTACGTGTTCAATAAAATACTAAAAATCCCATTTCGACAAAACTTGTGATTCCCAGGACGGAAGAATAGATCAACAACTTTTGTAAAAGATGAATTGTAGTTGATAAAGAGGCAATACCTCATTAGTATAAATTTGGATATCAAATATCCACTTACTCCCTTCGATGATGTATCTATCTGGCAAGATACAAAATTACAAAATACCTACTTGACTGATCCACGTTTACCAAATTTATGATTTTGAAACCGAATATCGTGATAGCTGTTGCTTTTTGAAGGGTTAGTAATATTTTGATGGTATTTTGACTTTCTTTAGGAGATATCATTTCCTATTGTCCAATGAAAGAATCTGAGTGAGTTTCAACAACATCAAATCAACGTAATCAGCGCGCTTTATGATTCCATCGCTGTAAGAAAAATTTAGCGTTGTCTACTTACAAGTCTTGCCCAATCACATCAAAGTTCTTTGGTATTTTATTCAAATATTGTGTTTTTTCACAAAAGCACTTTTAATTTAATCATCAATATGTTCTCGGCGTTGTCCAATGACCTCCCCTAATCAATCTACAAGCTTCAAAATTTCATCCTCAAAATATCACTGATCCTATAACTAAATAAAACTCAACTCCCTTTGCCCTCTAAATCTTCTGAGCCTGGATCCACCTTCACAGCTGACAAGTGGGTACCAGAGCTCCTCAGGTTTTTTGCATACTTTTTGCAACCACTGGCAGTAGATGTGCGTATTGATGTTTTGTAGGAGCTCATTATGGACATTTTCGCACGCAGTTTTTTTTTGAGGTCAAGCTAAAGCTCAGCGGAAATCTTATGCATGGCCCTGGCAGGATGGAAAATGAAGATTGGGCAGAGGCTTGTGCCTATTTTGACACAAAGCTGGACGGTGAGGGCTGTTGACGAAGTTTGTGTGAGCCACTCCGAATTCTGCTACGAGCTCGTGATTGTTAACATCTATAATTTTCTTGATGCTGCTTCGTAGCGAACCCTTGTTGATAACCAAAGGGTTTCCAAATATGGCTTATCATTCAAGTTAAAATCAATATTTTAAAGTTGGTAAAATTATGGCTGGCACGATCTGGCATTTTGATTGATCTGAGATGCGTCGGCCTAATTTGGTGCTCTGACTCAAAGGTATTTCTCTCAAGTTTGCATCCGTTTTTTGTTGTTTAAACCATTTTATAACATGCTGGGGGGCGTCTAGTCTGGTCTGGTCGGTATTCTATTAAATGCAGTAATTTGATGTATTTTTAGTAAACTTTGCTATGTGATCTTTGATGGATTATTCTTTACAATTTTTTTTCTACTGACTGCATTAGATATACATATACATACATATGAGATATAGTTACGTCCCACACAGTGTTCTACAAGAGCTGTCTTGCAATTTTTGCTTTTCAGGTATGATTTATAATTTGTGATACGATTTTCGAGGATCTGTTCAGTGATCCCTATGTAACATAAACAGCATCAAATTGTGCCATCTCCTCTACATTGTATTTTGTATACCATGTTAGATGAGTCCTCATTTTCTTTTGCTTCATATTTGAGGACATAGCGATCAGAAATTATCCTGCCGTTTTTCCTAATCACTTTCCGACCAAGATATGGCAACAAGCTGTTTATTTCATATGGTTAACTCCAACCTATTAACTGGAACCTATTATGATAATTATTGAAAGTATCTAAGGTCATTTAAAAATGTGTCTGAAATAGGATTAAAAAGAGGTCATTTATATACCTAACCACCAATTTCAGGGAAAAGAGTAATTTCCCAATAACTGTGAGTAAGAGATTTTTCGTGACTAAGTCAGCAAGGGCGGGTGATAATGTACTGCCAAAACAATGTCTGTAAAAGTGATCCTCAAAAACAAAATAGTTGTTATCCCTAATACGCATCCAGAATCTTCATAAAATTTCTTTCCGGAATACCAATAATGGGTGCTAGCTTCTCAAGCAATCTCCTCTTATGCCTGTACATAGTGGCGTTGGTGAATAGTGATATCATGTTAAAGGACACCACGATCTCATCATCGTAAATGGTTATGTACGATATCCTATTACTAAAATCTATGGAATTTCTCACATTCAATTTTGAGTCGTCTATGAGGTATTATAATTCTTCAGCCAGAAACTGTTAGATCTGATGAAAAGCATAAGCAATCGTGAAAGCAATAGAATGAAGTGGTCTACTCTCTTTATTGACCTTAGGTAATCCGCATATTTTCGGTAATTTCGCAGTATACAGTGTCAATCGTCGTTTACAAATAGCAATATTTTTGTTCGTAATTTTATTGTGTGGTGACCACATCGCATTCATTATCTCAAGGTACTCAGATTTATGAAGAACCACCGTTAGATTACCCATATCCGTTGATAATATTAGAATGTTATCTCTACATTGAGCTAAATATTTTTTGGTATCATCATACAGTATTATTATTTAAAAAACTTTCTATGTCCATCACCGGAGTCTTCAGAACTGAATCTTGAGATGGTCCCAAAAACTCCGGTTGGGCGAGATCACCCTGCATACTCGGCACACAATGTGCAGCATCCACAAGGGTATTAAGAAGAGGGAAATCTCGAGTATTATAAGGCAAACCAAATTGTTCTCCCAATGATAAAAGGAGTTTTGACTCTAGTCAATATTCGTAGTAAGTAGTAGATTTGCTTTTTTTATAATTGTTTACTATTACTGGACCTTTTTCCATCTACTGTATCACAAATTTCGATTGAGAGGTAATACAAAATTGTTTTTCCTGCCCGAAAAAGCAGCTTAATTGATTTTTTGCCTTCACTTGTCTATTTTTCGCACTTCCCTATAACTGTTGTCAACTAATTTTTCAACAGTTTTATTGTTTCCGCCTTGAGGCGGAACATCCACATTCCATTTTTCATCCCTTATATTGCTTAGATCCCTTTATAAGCCGGAAAATTCCCAAAAAAAAAATCGGATGGCGCGATATCTGGTGAGTATAGTGAATTTTGCATTCTCTCCCTTTCGAATCTCTCTAGCGTCACTTTTGACATATGTAGCTGAAGATTGTCGTGGTGAAATAAAATTGCTCCCTTGCTAACTAACTTGGGTCATTTCTCACCTTTGAAGAAATCTAGTTTCCAGCTGATTCATTTATATATTTCAGTACACAATATTTAAAATCTTAGGTGGTACAATAACGTAGCATGACGAATACGTTCTTTGGAAGGATTCATCTAAAATGACTTTTCCACTTGCACCTGATTACTTAAAATTTTGGTTCTGTTCGATATTCCTTGGAAATTTAGCATTATTTATTCGATGAATTGATACCTTATAATTTAACTTCGTATCATTCTTAATAATATGAATAAAAAAGCAATAATCCGAATATTAATTCTAACCTTTCCAGGTTTGTAAAATCTGCTGCCTTGGAAGTCCAGATACCAGAGGAGCTGACAGAGAGTGGACGCTATTCGCCAAGATTTATTGATGATATTGCTGATGAGATAGATGTCATTGAGGATAAAAAAGCTCCATTATTTAGTAAGTATAAACGGGTATTAAAATTTTAAAATGATTAATTTGAATTATTTAACAGCTCGCCATAAATTAAAGAAGCTTTTCATTCCACTTTTACTGGTTCTCAAGATATTTAAACTTAAGCTCCTTTTGTTCCTGCCTTTTATCCTGGGATTAGCAAGTTTGAAGAAAATTCTTGGTCTTGCGGCCATCATTCTTCCAGGTAATTATAGTGACAAGGCGTGTCTTTAGAGATTTAATTTCAAAGAATTTGACGCTGAATGTATATCGAAAATTCTAAATTACAAAAATTTTGTTTCAGGAGTTTTTGCCTACTTCAAACTCTGTCGCCCTCAACAACAGTTTGGAAGTTTCTACTCCAACAATGGTTTTCCACAATATTCTCCTCAGGGAGTTGGAACCGCAAGTTATGGTGGGTTTGAACACTTTTCTGGAAATAATCCTTTTATTCGGTCGGAACCGACTTTTGCTAAGCCGTACACAGAGTATTATGGTAAAGCCACAAATGTTGACAACGGAATAAGATTCGGGGAACATCCTCAAGATCTCGCTTACCAGGGTTATTCCCAGTATAGAAGTAATAATAAAGAGGCCAGTTAGAATTAAGCATTTTCATAGTCATTGGAGAATTCATTCAGTCATTTAATTCTTAAGATATTTTGTATTTAAATTGTTATTTATTGTTTCATTAAAGTTAGATTAATACACTTGTACTTTTTTATTCCCACCTGGATTCTTTCCCGCTTAACTTAATTGAACTTGATTAAGGTCCAATGCAACATGAGTGTAAAATGTGCTTGGATATTAAATTAAATTGCTTATCAGGGGATTGAAATTATATTTTTGGTTACAAAAATATTTTACCATTGTACTAAGTAAAAGTCACCCACACCACTGGCAGCAACATATTTGCGGAGATCTTTACTTAATAGCACAAATGAGAACAATACTCTTTGATTTGCGCATACTTCAGATTAAACTTTCATTCAAGAATATTACATGTGACAATTTAAACTCTGACTGTATAAGAATTATAAGATACAAGTGAAAAACAAACCTCAACATCTAGAATTTATTGGGCGCAATTGCAAGTGGTTAAAATTCAAATCTCGACAGATTGAATAACATAATATAGATATTATATTATTAACAAAGATCAGAAAAGTGATCAAATAACAACCTCTTGAAGCTAATAGAACAATGAACAGTTCTAGGTGAAGAGTTCCAAATACGAGCACCGTAGATGAAGAACAAACGCGTGCTAAAATGTTATGCCGGGGCACAAGTAATAACTCAGTACGAGCAGAAATGAGGAAACTTATTTTGTCGCGCAAGTAACAAGGACTCAATCCATTTATAATTCTAAACATCATGTAAATTATTCTGAATTTAAAATAACTATCAAGTAGGCATCCTAGTATACATATAGAAAACAGCGAATTGTCGTCTCGTCGATGAAGACGTAAGAATTAAATGCGAAATTGACCCTATTTCGGCACGCATTATTTGGGTTCCCAAAAACTTCACAGCGAGATGTCAAAAGCAGTAACAACAGGGTCTTAACCGGACGAGTCCCAGTATCCTTAGGAGCATAAGATACATGACGCCATAGTTCTTTTAACTCAGCATACACCTGACCAACTGCGTTGTCAAAGTATATACGGAGGTATAAAGGAGTTGTAACGTATCAATCAAGTGTCGTTATATGATCCCAACAAATATTACCAGCTTCAAGATAGAACCCCGCTAAATCCATCGATTTAAATTCTCTATATTTTGTATCTTGTATTTTGATTTAAAATCTCCACGAATGGGGAGAGGGCTTGCATACACAACTCAGCAATATTTTATTAGAACCCTGGAGTACCTCAGTAAAACGAAAATCGGAACCAGCTAAGGTTGAATTTGATTTGAAAATTTCCCTGCATCTATATAGGCATTCGTAACGTAAATGGTAACGCCACCACTTTCCTTAGAATTCGATCAGGTCTAAAAAGCGTAAATCCATACAGATTAACCAGACCATCATCTGCACAATTATTCAACCTAGTTTCATATAAATCACTGTGGCATCTACCCTATTATTTACGTAAAATATGATGGGTCACCCGCCGTACAGTTCTGATTTGGTACCCATTGACTTCTTTTTGTTCCCGTACGTGGAGAATAAACTACGTGACCAACGATTTTCAATGGATGCACGTTTTGGAGATATCTCAATCAAAATTGAAAAAGTGAAATGAAGGTTGGTTTAAACGACATTTAAACGACAGCACCAATTAGTCGTCAGTATACGGTCGGTGTAAATAAGGCCAAACAGTATATTCTACGGATAAATATAATCATATGATTATGGTGTACGGATATCACAATGAAGTCTCAACTTCTAGCGTAAGAGGGTATAGAGGGCGATATCCTACCAAACGGATTTCGGCTTGGAGAGATTGGAGACTGGGACTGGAAGATACGTTTTTTATACAGACATGAATTTTCGAACAAATTATGTGTTCTGATAATGCAATCCTTATGCGAATGTTAGAGAACTAACCCATCGATTTTGAGAGAATACTGATTTTAAATTTTCGCATTTTCAGTATGTTATTTAAAAAATTGCAGGAAAAAATATTTTGGACGCTTTAAACTGTAGGGATTACTAATATATTCGGGTTTTTTATTTCAGAACCACGGTCGGACTTGCATTTGTTCAACCAGTTCGACCTGTCCATTTTCGTCGTGTTTTCGACTTTCCCTCCTAAACACCTGAATGATATCTATTTTTTCTAATTAACTCCCCAAAATGCCCCTAAATTAAGCGATTCTACACTGTGCTCCTCCCTTAACTTGTATTACCGCAATATCGGTTAGATTGGACTTTTCTCCGTTGGCATTTTTATTAAGTTTGTTAGTGGTGCTTTCTGTTAAATGTTTTAAATAAAAAAATTCACAATAACTACTTTAATATACTTAAGACCCTCCTGATTTCTCTCCAATTGGAACCTGAGTTTTATATTGTTAAGAAACGTAAATAGGACCAGATTTTAAATACTTTTTATGCTCCTTTATTTTTAAATATGTCTTGTTATTATTAAGATCTTTTGTATAATAGATTTAACATTGCAGTTAGCACCAGCGTATAAATAAGCAGTAATTATAAATATTTTTTTATCACAACAATTATTATTATTAGAATACAGAACGATATCAAAATCATTTCAATCAGTCTCACTAGCTTTCTCCTTTAGATAGTGTCCCGACTTCTTCGGTTTCTCTTTTTTCTCATCCTTCGTCCCACATATAACCACCCCTTGTCCTTTTTGTAATAGATTACATATTATAAAATTGCATGTGGATAGTTTCTATTTATCATTACAAAGAAGATACATCACTTCCTGGAGTAGGTAATGTGGCTTGTAAATCAAAAAATGCGACCTGATATAAATGACCAATATTTATTTTGTATTTCTGTTTTTATTTCCTGCTTAAAACCTTTTGCCCAAAGTACAAATCATATCCTTTTTCAATTGGTCTTCTTCTTTATTAGAATCTTGATAGGAAACAATTTTTTGACCTGTTCCTTTTTAGATATGATGAACGTGATGTTGGAAAAGCAAAAGTAGATTGTATAGAGTTGAACAACCGTCGCTCGGATATAGTGACTTTCAACGGTTGAAATAGGTAAAATATGTATGCAAATTTCATCTTTTATTTCTACGAAAACACGCTTATGATTTTTAATGTTTTCTAGTTTTCTTCAACCGCAATGTGATTGCATCTGTTACTTATACCCAAAGTTCATAAAAAGAGCTTTCTACACTATCTTATCTTTTGAAAATTGTAATTATTTTGGAAAGCATTATTATATCTTCGGTTATCTTTACCTTCAGTTTGTAGTGGATGTCTGTATTTTGGAATAACTCAAGATGAAATTGCGTTGTCTACTTATATCTGCTAATAATGAGTATTTTCCAAATATAGGCAGTCCTTTACTCTCTTGGAACTTTTTCAATCTACATTCGTGTATGTTACAAGGAAGATGTATTTTTTGTTGTGCATTGAGATCCCTTATTGTTATGGAAGCTTTTTTTATTATTTGTCAAAAATTTTCTGAAATTTTTCCGCTATTTAATAGGATAAGATTTTCACTTCTTACAGCGTTGCCTGCCTTATTAAGCCTGCATTATTTCTATATAACATTAGTTTCAATATTCTAAAACAAATAGATTCTGATATTCTGTTAAAAACAATAATTGAAATTAAACGTGAGCAGCAATAAATAAACTTTAGATAAGTACTCACTTCATGAGTACCTGAAAATTATAATCTTGCATATTTCCCTTACTTTTTTTCTGAAGACTAAAGTTTGATAATGTGTCCCCTCGCTGATTATGTCTAAATCTGCAATAGGCATGCATTGGTTTTTCCGCAAAAATTCTTTAACAATTACCTCAGAAAGCATTTTTCTTGTCTTATCATTTAGTTGCTTGTGTTTTAATAAAGCTGTATGCGAAGTATTTAGGAATGTAGAAAGACACTGTATAAAAAAATGTGTAAGAGTACTTCTACAGAAGTATAAATAAGAGCATTTAATTTAAATTTAAGAACACCTTTCCTTCTTTTAAGAGAACATTGCTTATTTTAAGAAATATCGAAATTTTGTGCAAGTAACAAATCATCATTCTTAATTTTAGAAAATTATTTCTTGCGGTGTCGTACTACATTTTGTCCAAATATACACAACAATGTTGTAATACATGGCTTCTGGTTGCTTCATTAAAAGCGTATCCATTTCTATAATAACCTTAGGGCATAGCTAATTAATAGGCGTAATTTATCTCACGAGAAAAGTATCTGACAGCAAATTATCCCCTTGTGGCAACAAGAGATAATATGTAGATAACACGAAATGGACATTCATAAAGAGATTATTTTTTTCTTTTGTTCCTACGTTAAGCCAAAACGTGTTGAACTTTATTCAATTGGCTGAAATTTATTATAAATTAAGATTCCTTATGAATTTCGTAATTTGCAGATCACGTGCCTTACATACTCCTTGTTCACTTCAAATAACTTGATATAACTAATTCAGTTGCTGCTTAACTAATTGTAAGTATGAAGGGCGTATGTATAGCAATTTAAACTAAATAACAAGAAAAGCAAAACGAAGAACTGACATATTGCTCTGGTTCTTCTTGCAAGCACCATTAATTTATTAATTTGCTCTCACAGCAAGCAAAGGTGAAGTTATAATTTCAAATGCTCAACACTTATCTTGCCTTTTTTAAATCGATCTAGTTTTTAAGTGCCGGATACTGTTCATGGAGAAATATTGACGATACTAATAACCGTGAAAATTTCACTTGATATCTTGCCTGCAGGTGATTGCTGATTGTAATTTCAAAAATTTAATTTAATTTGGCGCAAAATAATTAGAGTGTAGAAAAAGAAAAAATTTCTAAAGTTTAGTTCATTTGTTCGTTTTCGTATCAAGTGTGGTGCTTTTCATTCTTGACAAAGCGCAAGAAAGCTAGAAGATGTGCACCTGGTGAAAATACGTAGAATTGTTTACAGGAAATATTTTTAAAGGCAATTGGAAGACTAATAGGAATTCGTAGTGAAATAATAATTAGATATGGTACAGCGATAGAAATTATCATATAACACCAATTAGCTTTATAGCTATGTAGGTATATTTTAATATGTAAATTATGAGTGAAAATGAAAACATGCAGTAAGAAACAACTGCTATAAAAAGTTTATAAATTCTCAAAGAACTTTTTTACCCAGCTTCCACAAAAACTTTGTTTAAAATTAAAAGATTATTTTAGATAATATTAAAAAACAATATACTAAAAACATGCTATTTAAGGCTTCAGAAACATTATAGAGTTTCTTCATTGCCTTCAAATACCCAATAAGAGTTACCGAACCAGCTACTCTAAGCTAAGGTGGAACAACATACACCGAGGGCTGTGTGGTTAGGAGGAAGCCTAGTCGCTAGTAAGCGAAGTGTGGATACCAGGTCGCTTCCGGCGTAATTTAATATTCCTGTGGTAATGTGGCGATCGTTGTTTCTGCACAACTAGTAGGAACTAATGATCTTATTAAAAATAAAAAAATAATAATAAATAATAAGGCACACCGCCTGAAGGCCAAGGGGCCCACGAAATAGCCTTCTGAGAGAGGATCTACCAAACCATCTCGCAGTTTTTTTCCGGTGGTGCCAAAGCTCAGGGGATACCCTATGATGTTAGGCACAGCCTTGGCAGGAAGGAAAATGAGGGTATGTAATAAGGATAGTTAGGAGGTTAGGAGTGTAAATATCGGTGCACATTCTGCTTGAACAACTGCGGCCTATAGTCAGCAGGGAAGACAGAAGATGGTAGTCTGTACCACATTCTTATAGTTCGGCTCAAAAAGGATTCACGAAACTTCACTGTTCTGCTAGGTCTTGTCACTATGGCGAAAGGGTGAAGACGCCTCGATGCGCGGATATTACACGTTGGGATAAAATTACAAGGAATTAGACTAGGGGTTTCATTAGAACATTGTCCGTTATAATGGCGATAAAAGAGCGATAGGCATGCAAGATTACGTCGATGCTCCAGGGAGTCGATTGCGGAAGTAATCGTCGCATCGCCAATGGGCTTAAAGGCTTTTCTTTGGACTTTGTCTAATGCGGACAATGCAGTACGTCCTGCCCCTTTCCAAATATGTGAGTTAAATTCAAGTCTGAGTCTGATATAAGATATAAGCCTTGTGGATGAGCGCTAAATCATATGGAGTAAAGTATTTCTTGCATCGGTGCAGAAATCTCAGGCACTTCATCTAATTCTTTGCGATAGCAAAGATGTGGTCCGTCCAACTAAGATTGTTGGATACCTGGACTCTAGGATGTTCAAGTTTCCACAAAATAAAGCAAGAAGAAGAGACGAAGCAACAGGTCCTAAAGTTTCCAAGCCTGAAGTTCCGACTCGATGACACCACAGCTAGCGAGAAGATCGAACCAAGAGTAATCGCATTGGCATCGGTATGAATTTACTTGAAATCCAAAGAGAACGTAAACCACTATAAACTTTGCTAATTACAAATCTGATGTGATCATCCGATGTAAATGTGCTGTTGAATATTACGCCAAGACTTTTTGCAGAGTCCACATAAGGAATAATAGTATTATTAAAGGAATTCATTATTCGTTATTATTATGGGAATTCATCCTACTTCAGTACGATAAGTAATCAAACATTTGGATTTCGACGGATTTAGTTTCAACTTATTTTCAATAGACCACAGGTGAATGGATTCCAAGTCATCATTGACGCGACTAATGGCATCT
>QYTT01091332.1:0-11095 GCA_006980735.1 Dasypogon diadema
CCTATATATAATATATTATATATAGGTCTGTGATTAACACTTCATAAAATTAATTTTCTTTCCTACTTCTTTATCTCAGACAAATGTCAAACTCAAATGTCGCATACGACAACGACAAAATTCGGTTTTTGACCAAACTTTTGTCGTCGACTTTGTCGTGTCGTCACATTTGCTATGAGCTTATGTCGTCACATGTATTCAAAATATAATTTGTCGACGACAATGTCGTGTCGTATTCATTGTATTTCAGGCAAAAAACCGAATTTTGTCACTGTCGCATGCGACATTTGAGTTTGACATTTGTCTGAGATAAAGAAGTAGCAAAGAAAATTATTTTTATGAAGTGTTAATGCCCTAGAAAGCTTTAAAAGGAAATAAATTTACTTTTAGCATTGAAATTAATTAAACCATTCTGTAAAATTTGTTGATATTGAAACAGGCGCATATATGCAAAACATCGAGACGTCGCGTCGTGGCGGTGGATGCGTCATGAGTTATCTAACGGTCATATGTGCGAATTTATGTGACGTCGTTCATGTCGAAAACTGAACCGTGATCCATTCATAGAGTTGTTGAAGATCATCAAAGTGTGCTATCCGGGATGGTCAGATAATGGTTGAAACTTTAAATTCTCATAAAAAATGTATGGTGCATCCCTTTGGGAATTTTCACCACTAATCGAGGTAAACACGTAAAATAAATTTGGTCCAAATCGGGGGTGTACCCTAATCGGAACTTTATCCGATATTTCTAAAGCCAAATAAGTTTGAGTGTGTACGGCTTTTATTCAGCGACGTGCATAAACAACATCAGAAATGTGAGAAGAAGATTGGTATAGTTCTTAAAACTTCCTAACAGTCCAGAACTTAGCAGTTATATTTATATCGGAACATGTGTGTGAAAAGCGGAGTAACATTCAGTCCAATTCCTTGAACTGAGTAAAATCTGTGAACCGTAGATTTTGGACTGCGCAAACGAGAACTACGCGGGTAAAAACTGAACGTGTGTGCGATTATTGTGCGTTTGCTCTGTTCTTTCTGTTCTGAGGTGAAGTACAAGTGAATGAACTAACTTCACACTTTATCACTCATTAGGAACGAAACGAACTAAACGAAAACTGTGCGAAATCTGTGTAGTGTGTGGAAAGAACTGAGTAGAATTAAAAATTCTGTTTCTACCTTAATGCTTTACTTACCGATACTAAATGAAAAATTTGGTTGTAAGTAAGCCACAATTTTCTTGGCATGAAATTTTACTATGCAATATCTCAGTGGCTTTGCAAGTACAGATCTCGTCATTAGAATTGTCTCAACCACAGGTATGTAGATAAATCACCGCAACTTTTGCAGGAATCAAACCCGCATCCACAGAGGAGAAAATCTACTGAGCTGTGTCTCAACCTTATGAGTATTTAATTTGTGAGGTTATGCACATCATTTTAACGTTTCCACTAAATAACAAAAAATGATTGAATACAACCGGTTTCCAATAACACACAACTCGATTTCTCAATTCGCGCATATCATCCATCGTTTCAACTCGATTCAGTCACGTGATCCCATGTATACGCGATAATTCAGAGATAAATGATTAAGTTGAATTTTCGACCAGCGTATACGAGTATATCGCCATTGAGGGATTAACTTGTAAGGGAGTTGAAATTAGATCGATGTAACAGAAAAAGATAACTTACAAATTACTTTCAAAATTTCTTTTGGGCATTTTAAAGTAAATGTGGCGTGCTGGCTGCCGTGGACACACTAATAAAAGACGCATATATTGAACTTTTTTCAAAATTCTAATAAGAATGAATCATATCAGACGGGCAAGCACAGGAAGTATAAAAAAGAAAACAAATCCACTAATGTCTGGTCATGGGACTACACTTACTCACAAAATTGAGCCTTTATTCAAAACGAACTTGTTTAAAAATAACATTTACGCAATTCAGATTTTCATAATAAAATATATTCAATAAGTATAAATCTTGTCAAAATTAATATAACAAAAATAACGTGAGATAAAATTAATACATTAATAAAGCGTGTCATTTTTAAAAAGTTAGTTTTGAATAAAGGTGTACGCTCAATTTTGAAAGTGTATATACGAGTACAAAATTGATGACACAGTTTTTCTTTTAAATCTTCGTTGTTTATATAAAAAGAAGAAAAGAACTTTCTCTTGCACCCAAAACTCAATAATGTGCCTATTGAGTCAGTGAAATGCGTTATTAAAATTTTCACAAGTTTCAACTCACTGTGATTCTTTTGGTTCAGAAAAAATCGACAGTTTAAAGACGACATTTACATTTGCATCATTTACAATTAAACTGTCTGAAAATCTGGAAAACCCAAAAAATTCTGTAGGTCTTAAAACTGCCAGTTTACATTAAAATAATCTTCGGCAGAATCATACAAGGAGCTAACTTACTTGGATACATTTCTGAAAAATTTTCTTCTTGGCAGCAGAATTCCAAAAATCATAAAATCATGCAAATGTGTTGAAGCAGTAGGATATAGTTCCAACACGAGTGACTAAGTAATTGGAAATTATCCTTGACTTTATAAACAAAAGCCCCCAACTTCCCAACGAGATCGATAAAAATCCTCCAGAAATGGTCTCATCTCTTGGAAGGATGCATGCACAGCAACAAAATGTTTTGGTAGCACTTGCCAACTAAACACACAAAGCTTAATTTAGTGCCAAAAAGATATTTATCTGTCGTCTTTATATTATTCAGTGCAAAAACATATACTTGCGGAGCAGCTGAAGCTGAAACTGACACATCCTTTGAGCACGGGCGAGCTCCTTTCGGAGGCAAGAAAATATCCTATTCTGGCGACAAATCCTTCTAAAGATTGTCATGATTTACTTTAGCCTCAGGATAGATAAGTCCTTGAATCAGTATTCCATCTGAATGCGTTTTTGCTATTATTTTGATTTGTGTGAAATAAAAATGAATGAAGGAGTCATAAACGCCTTTTTTACCCCTAGCAACGTTGGATGTAATTTTATTGGCTGAATCCGAAGAGAGCAATGCCTCGTAATAAAATTAATTGACTACTTTTTTCTGCTCAACATGTGGGAGTTGGAAATACCTCCTCCTAAGATATCAGGAGATATCCTCTTCAAGTATTTATCCACAAAAATTGCTGTAACGTTCTCTGAGCTGCTTTAGCTCTGACTGACCAGCACAAATTGTGACTTCCTGGCCGTAGTATCTAAGCATGTTTTTGTGGTGTCCTTCAAATAGTTCGCTTGCTAAACTTTAAGAAGGGAATTTATTTGAGACCAGCGGTTTCCTCGAAATAGTTTCCAAAAGTTGGCAGTAAAATGCTTTTATGCTGAAATATATTTTTAGGAACATACTTGTGCCGGGGATTAAAAATATTTCTTCTGCTGAGATAAGCTAAGGAACATACCTTTGCTGGCAGCCTTCCTAACAGCTTCTACACAAAAAAGATATCGCTGTACTTTAACTCAAACCTAAAAAATATTTCCTTGATTTTTATCCAAATCATAAAAATCCGTGCGGTAGTGCGGAACACATATCTGTTCAGGTATAAATTATCAAAGATCGCACTAGGAAAAAAGTGGTCGTTAATTTTTTTCTGATTTGAATAATCCTCGTACACTGAGAATTTAAGATTTCAGATTTTAAATGGCTGTTGTTGTTTCTTAGGTCTTTAGGAGAACAGAACTGCAATAAATGCTGTTCTAATAAGTTCCAGAATAAAAGGATCATCATAATGAAGTAACGAAGGAGTTCCACGCACAAAGTACTTAAAAGTACATTAAAATTTTATGTCCTAAAAGCTTACGGGTTTGAATTTATTACGTCACCAAAGGAAATGGAGTAAAAGTGTTGGGGTAAATGTGACATCCTTCCGAAATGAAAATCACGAGATTTATGTGTGGGAAAGTGTTTGCTCTAGTTTAATTCACGAACTGAAAGCGACATTAGAGGTGTAGAAACCATACAATTTCAACAATGGGAACTCTTTAGAAATTTTCAGTGCAGCACTTATGGTGTGGGTTGTTGCCCCGTCTGCTGTCCTTCAGTTGCATTTAATTAAACTGTGATTCCAAGTATAGTTCCGTGAGCGACAGCGTACTCCGTTAACTGTTACTTGTTGACCATTCTCATCACCATCATAGAATTTATTGTCTGCTAGCTAGAGTGGGTTTCGTGGAAATCAAAGGTCTCTTGACAGTCTCTGATGATATTCGTAATATGTTTCGTTAGTCTTTTCGAAGGCATTTTGGCACTGTTGATCACATTAAGCTTCTCAACCTGCTAAGGATAAAATTCGGGTTTTCTTTCTTTTCGGTGGCCCTAATTAGAAATTTCTTTTCAGTGGCTCTAATTAGAAATTATTTATCTAACCACTTATAAAGTGTATATTTTGTTATGGGTGGTTGGTCTTGTGAGTCCTTTGGGCCGATCTCACCCAGGCACAGAGATGAGACACAAGCAAGTATCACGCTCTAGAGTGAGCTGGTTCAGGCGAATTCACAGAGGGGTCATCCTTCAAAATCCACACTCAGCCCTAGTAAGGGGCGAAAATCCATGATAGAATCCTTGTTGTCCTTAGGAATTCCCGAGCCAACCCAGCCAACTTAGGTGGTTTCCAATCCCGGAGACGTCCGGAGAGGCACATGTTGGTCGACACTCTTGCTGGCTAGCAAACTGGCGGTCCGAGTGGAGCGGATTCCTGAAAAAACCGTCGCCGCCTCTGAAATCCATGTGCAAATAAGTAAAGAAGCTGTAATTGGTTTGTTATACCCTAGACGTTGAGAAGAAACGAAAATAATGCGTTTCTATTGTATTTGTGTGTAATTGGGCAGTTAACGTCGCTGAATTAAGATACCTAGAGTAATGGAAAATGTAATCAGACCAACGGCTTGTACCGTGCTTCGTTTAGTAGCTCTCACGATGAGTGAGAAGAGTCTGCTTGCTTCCATTGAGTAACGCATAATTATAAAGTTCCTCACCTGTGAAAACGTAAAACCAGCCGAAATTTACCGCATATGCGGGCCTCGTTCAAGGAAGATACCCTTTCATGGCCAAGAGTGAAGGTTTGGTGCAACAAAAACGCAAGACTTTGAACACGTTGCAACTGCAAACCAAGCTTATCCACGTAGTCTTCGCACCAGTTGGACTATTGTATGTCGTGTGTGTTTTTGAGCTTATCGAACGGAACCGACGCCTCACAGTGCTTGAAATTTCGGAAGAACTTGATGTTACTTAACTTGAAAATGGATTTTTCGGACTACTTGAAGAACTAAACGATCGATGTATCCATAATCTGAGAACCCTTTCTATCATTATTATCGACGACTGCGATAGAAGAGGAGGTGTTTCTATTTACAATGTACAGCATTTAAACTTCCCAACCATTTCAACCAAATCAAAACGAGATGTAAACAAATAAAAAACAAGATCGAACAAATCAAAAACAAGATCAAATAAATCAAAACCAGCGTCAGATTTTTTATAATTTTAAAAGCCTTTTCAACAATTATTTTAACATAAAAAACTGGATATTATTGAAATTTATTTGGTTGTATTTGGATTTGGAAAAGTTGTTAATTTTTTGAAAAGGTTGGCGCTTTTTGGTCCTGATTTCGATTTCGTTGGTCCAGATTTGTTGGTTTTGATTTGATAGATTGATTTGAAATGGTTATATTTAGAGTGCAAATGGTTATATTCACCGCCTGAGGTGTTTTCATCTGTTCTTGACTACCTTTTTACGGCTGATCCAAATAGTTTCACAATCAAAAATCCCCACCACCATTTTTGAGCCTGATTTAATTTACGTGTCTTATAGTATTAGTTTTTCATCCTCTCTTAAAAGAATCAAATTTACTTCTCTAGTAAAGTGTTTTTTTTCAAATACTGTATAATCAAATTCTCCAGTATGTCTCCGTTCACGATCAGAGTGGCAGTTTGGTTTTTGTATTGGTTAAAATTGTGAAACAGCTATCTTAGAGCTATCGTCGGACATCGGATTAATGACCATTTTGATGCTGGTTGACTCTTCCACGACCTCCGGTTGGGTACATGATATTCTTTTAAGAGAACTGGGCGGTAGGTATTATTTTTCTCGATCGGTTATTAGAATTATTTCTAATATCTTGTCTGATCGTAATCAGCAGGATAAAGTTGGTAGATCAAATTCGATCAGCAAAGTCAATGGAGTAATGATGGGTTCAATTCTCGGTCCGCTATTGTTCTGTCTATTTCTAAATGATCTTCCTGATCATTTTGCGCTTTCTACTGTGCTAGTATCTGTTTATAAGCAGACGATATGAGATTTATTTATATGGGCCTGTTGGATTATTAGACGATTGTATTTACCGTATTAATAATGATTCAATCAACGTGTCTCTGGAGGTGCTAAATCAATTACAATTTATGTGTTTGTTTTTTAAACGAGGTCAGCTTAGTGTTGAAAATCTTCCCGAAATTTGCTTGAGTGATGTAAAGCTGCCGAATGTTGATAAGGTAAAAAACTTGGAAGTATATTTTAATGGTAAAATTGAATGTTGTGTCCATTTAAATTGAAGAGCATAGAGAATAACAGTCCAAGTATATTTTCTTAAAAACCGAGGAAATTCATTTTAAAGTTCTTACGGAGCCAGTGACTACATCGGTTTTCTCACACCTTAGATATTGACTAAGGTACATTTTTTTATTTAACAGATGTTATGCATGTAGTATTCGATGCAAATAACAGTAATGTGTGAAAAATAGAACTTCCGCAAAAAATTGACTTAGATTGTTTTTCCTCTGTATTCTTCAACTATATGTGTGCGCACCAAGTGCTTCTATCTTGCGTTCAGTTGCATACAATGCAAAATAATTGATATGATCAATTTGCGTGAAGATTTTGAGCTAATAATTCCACCGAATGTAATTTGTAAAAAATTAATGTAAAATAATTTAATTGTGTACTCTCAAAAGACATTAACTATTAGACGTTATCCTCTAGGTCTCCCTTCAGGATAACATTGAGTATCCGTGTGGCTGTTTATTTTGCTACCTATAGGTACTCCAATTAGAAAAAAACTATCAAGGGTCCTGAAATGTTTATACAGTTGTTTCTTCCTATAAAATATCCTTAGCTGTTATCTCCATTACCATGAGCTTCGTGTACACGCATCCTAAGTGCCTGCCTTTAACGCAATTTGTATTAATGCTCCACTTAATGCCCGTTTTCCATCTCATTACGGGAAGAGTGAAGTGTTTTATGCATTGCACTTCTTTATTCATTCGATGCTTGAGTGTTCAGTGCACAACTATTCAGTGGTAATTTAGTGCAATCGAAAGGCGTGCAGTATCTACTTTTATAGGTTTTATTCCATTCGCTTAGCTATTTCTAGCAACACAAATTGTGGAAAGAAAATTTCCCCCTATTTCCCTACGTGCACTTGTACGGCGCTATTGTTATGCTCCTTATTGTTCCTCGTCGTTTAAAAGCTTATTCATAAGACGAAGAGACGTGCTCGAGACCATTAAATCATTCTTACGATTACGAGGAGGAAAACAGAGCTTGTTGCCACTTAGCAATTCTAACAATGAAAAGCTTTCTCACCTGAGAGCTTTGTGTCTTTAGATTTTCCTCACAGTTTGCAGTCGTGCGGCCTTCTCATCTGCCTGTAAAAGGACCGACAGCAAGTCCTTTCAAGACTACTTCCACAACTGAACTTAGTTGTGTTCCTTTGCAAGCTTAAGTAAGGCATGGACTTATCAAGAATCAGAATCAGAAGTAGTTGAGTATGGGTATTATTGTAAGGAAAGGAAAATGCACGAGGTCGGCTTTTCTCTCCGACAAAAGCCAATGGTTGAAAAAAGATTTTCTCGTTTTCCACTCTCTGCACTCACACAAAAGCTCTCATGCAACCGTAAAAGTAGCAAAGCTGAAGTTGAATGGGTTGTACGACTTGGCAGGTAAATGCGCGCTTTCCTGCCATCGAACTTGTTCGGGAGCAGGAGAACTCATCTGCACAGCTCTGTGTGTAAGTTTGTCGTATTGCAGAACACATGCAAAAAGCTTCTAATCTGCCCTCCACCACAGATTCCTTGGGAGCATGTGCAAAAAAAGTAAAAATCTGAGCAATCCTGGACGAAATTTGCATCCAGTGACCCTGAAATTAGTGGAAAAGTACACCTCAGCACCAACACCTGATCTTGTTTGTTTTTCCACGGAAAGTGAGATTTCCTCCCCTGTAAAGATTTTCCACTTTAATGGTTATAAATAAACTGCCGATGGGATCGAAAGATCTCTGTATACACATCTACGGAAAGAGACTCTCTGCGCTCCTACATTGTGGGCTGTAGTGATTCTGTAGAAACGGAATATGGTATATATAGTTGGTATCTACGCCAAATGTTTATTTGTGACTGTAGGTCAGCTCTTTCACGTTATCATGCACAATATAACTTGGTGCTAGCGGAATATGAAGTTCAGTTCTGATCTGAACACGGTGTCGGTTGAACTATTTCGGGAGTACCCATCCAATCGCAGAGAGATTCCTTCTTTTCCTATCCTATAATCTTTAGCCTGCTCCTTTCTACAAAATCTTATGCAAACAAAACCGAGTGACAAGTCGTTGTAGTGGTGTTTTCCTTATCCTATCTTCTGCTCGAAATGAAATTGTAAATAAATAGTGAAGAAAACAAAAGAATCTATCTAGAACGGTGCGCTAACAATAAGTGTTCCTTTCGCCGCGATACTTCAGATATTTTTAAGTTTTGTGATTGGGGCGCTTACGAGGAGGATATTTGTAAATTGTTGTTGTTGACATTTTCCTATTGTGCTAATTGTTTAAATTATTTGTTACGTAGAAAGCTAAAGCACTTGATATGGCTCTTAGTACAAATTTTGGTGCGGATAGTATTGAGCTAACTCCTCTAAGCAAATCTTCAAGGAGTGGTCTCAGTCTGACGCCGAAGATGAAAAGAGCTGCGACATCGAAGAAATTGCAATTCTCCACACCTGAGTATAGCATAACACCGATATCTGTGATACCTGGAAGTAGTAATCGTCTCTTGGCACCAAATCGCAGAAGGTGAGTTGTTTTTTGTTTTTAAATTATTATGTACCTGTCCGACAGTGGACTGAAACGAAACTTAAAGCAAGATAGCAATAAATTTCAATCGTAAACGTCTATTGAAAAGCACATCTTCTCCGGAATAGGCTTATTTCCCCCAATTGAACTTAATCGAAATTCAAAGTTAATTGAGTTTTGCAAAGCTTCAGTATATCGCTAATTTGCATATAGTTCCATAATTCCTAAACTTCCAGTTGCTATTGCCGAAGACATAATATCACGCATTTCAATTCAAGCTGTTCTTTGACAAAGTTTTGGCTTTATTAAGTCTTAATTAAAATTAAATATTGCAGGACTCCTTCTGGACATTCGGTTGTTAGTTAGACGTGTTTTCGCAGTAGAAACTATTAGAATATAAGTGATTATATCATATCTGGCTAATGATATTAATGTCGACTGGAATAGGAGATTATAACCTGTTTTGACTTAAAACTAAATTACTAGATAGAACCTTCATTGAGAAAGATAGAACCTTGACTGAGAAAACAATTTTCATGTTTCTATTTTTGGTATCCCTTATGGTTCTATAAAAGGGCCTCTATTTTTTACTTTTTTCATTGATACTTTTAATATTCTGAGGAGATCAGTAAAAAGCTCAACGAAATTGATACTGGGTGTTACAGAAACGGGAAACCATAAGTAAATTAAGAAAAAAAGCGCGTTAATTACAATTATCTAGGTAAATATTTTTACAGCGAATATATTTATCTGCTTTGTACAACATCATAGCCACGGGTTCAGCCAAGGTCATGGAGATCAAAATGATTATCATTGCATATTTCTACAACCACTAGTACCAAAAAGCCTGGTCTCCTTTTATGTTGTTTGATTTTTAAATTTTTAAGTAAAAATAATTATGTACATGGTACTGAAAAGAAAACAAAAGTAACGCTTTGTTGTAAATTTATACACAAAGTTAAATAAAATATTTAAATTTTAATGAGAACAGTGCTGAGTTTAGTAGACGAGAGATATTGAGGTATAGAAAGGCCATGCTAATGGTTAAGATTTTATTTCCATTTCAATTCGACATGTTGGAGGCATTTAGATCGACGTTTAGGGTTCCGGAATATTTGCTCCGCATGATCCCAGACTACTTGAGCGATCGTTTGCTCGTGTACTAGACCACGGTCTCTGAGCTGACAGTCGTTGTCATTGCCGGGGCGATTCCAATCGGACTCCTTGCGATGGAAAGGAAAGCCATTTACATTAAAAATGCTGAGATCGGACGGGAACAGGTCAGCAAGGACAAAAGATCCCACACTTTGAGTAAATGGCAAGGGATGTGAGACAGTGAGGAAGGGGGACAGTGGAATTTCCCGGAAATTGTATGGTATTACGGTGGCTAACTAATAGTTCGGTAGGCTCGGGTGATAATTCAATAGATCATCAGGACCTTTTTCCTTAGGAGTAATTCTTAATTGTTGTTTTACACTTTGGAGTATCTTTTGGACCGTTAAAATGTCCTTTTTTGGAATAATATTTAAACATTTTCTCGAAATGATCTCTAATTTTAGCCAAAATGCACAGAAATGTTGAATACGATATTAGGTGGCTTCGGCTCCTTTGGTACGAAATTGATATCATGGTTCTTCAACCACTTAAGCGTGTGCCGTGTGTAATGGGATGCAAGATTAGGCTAGAATAAGATTATTCTAAAGCAAAATTTTGTCAATTTACTTTCGTTCCACACCTTATTATGCTTATCCGCTAACAGCACAATATATGCTGATACGCAAACAATAAAATTCAGTTCTCCTATGGCTAGTTAACCAGACCCTTAGACCGTTCCGATCAACATGCTTACCAGGCCCGGATAGATTACTGCTCTTAGCTTACTTACAACAACTAATTATATCCTTAAACCGCTCCGCTCTATATGCGTGATAGGCCCGAGCAGAAACGGCTCTTTGTAACCTATTTACAAAAGCGATGGATCAGTTTTGGCTAGGTGGCCGGACTTGCTTTCCTCATATTA
>QYTT01091333.1:42555-53979 GCA_006980735.1 Dasypogon diadema
GCCGAAGCACATTCTCTGCGAATGCTGGGCGGTTGCACATTGTCGATTCCAGCTACTTGAGACCCGCAGACTTCAAGAAAGTTTCTCCAGAAAAATACCTCTCTTTCTTGAAAGAGTGGGGCTGATGGCGGAACTATAATTATTAGAGGATTGCCACAAATTTATCATACTAACAGTCAGCATATTGAAGATTTCATAGTTCAGTTAGAAACAGTTCTGCAAATCAAAACTGCCATCTTTGTCATCGACCCTTCTTGAACTCATATACATATACAGATATGCATATTTATTGGATCCTTTTACATTCCTGTTTCCCATATTTGTTGATAGGTTTACTATCATAATAAAGTGTAATTCAAAAATTTATTTTCTCAACCCAACGAACCGAAAAACCCTTAAAAGGGATTTTTGTTCATATTATTATAGACTAGATTTGGCAGGGGCGTGAGAGATCATAACTTTCAACTAGTACCTTGAGCCAATTTCTTTTGAGTTAAGTGCTTATTTATAGAAAAAGCAACACGAAAAGTAACTATTTTATTCTTCTTTCTGAAATTTACAGTTATCTAAAACCTTTTATCTTAAATGGCTATACAATTAAGCAGTAGGTTTTAATATTCACACGTTAAGACACCACATAGAGTGGTATCGGTTTTCCTGCACATAAGCATGACCAAGTGCTGATATATCTGCAATAAATGTTAGCTACCAATTAAGATTATTTCGCCACTTTCTGTGCGAGATCAAATCCATTAGCACTTGCTGGTTTTATTTTTTCCATTGGTTGGTCCAGTTTGATCCCATCCTAGACCTGAGACGTTCATGGACTAAAATGCGGTACATACACATTAGAAGAGTGAATAGGAATAGCACGACATTCCATAGTGCAAATGGCTTATTATTACCTATCATTTATATGAGGAGAAGAATCTATAATAAGAACAAGATTCTCCTAAAGCGGATTCATGCGGTCTACATATACGGGTACAATTAGTTCATGTCAAGCCAGCGGAGATGATAGGCACTGTAAATATTTATCTTATCTTAGGGAGGACTGTCTATAGTGTTGTTCCCTGGTGTAGAGTGTTCTGGTGATCTATTTTTGTTCGACATCAAAAGCGCATCCAGTGGAATTTAGCTCTGGAGATAGGCCACTCCTAACTATGCAGCACTTATGGCTTGCTTCCCTATCAGCCATGTCGCACCTTATGGTATATTGAATTCAGCGGGAAAGTTCAAGGGCCAACAACTAGGTATGTGAAGAGGAAGATACAGTAAAGAATCGCGCAAATGAACAATTTCACGTGAAACAATAGCCAAAGATTTCTCGATAGAGACGACTTTCTGCGGCTTTCTTTGTGCCCACGCGCATAAGAAACTCGAAATAATTATGCAGTCGAACTGATCTTAGCCGCACGTTTCCTTTTGTGGCTTTAATGGTTTTAATGCATTCCGTCCAATAAAGGTAATCGCAGCTGCTTTTATTGTTATTACTCTTCCACTCGAGCAATACCGGATCACTCGTAAATGGTCACCAGAACCCTCTTGTCAGTAAACCTTGATGGTGCCTGCACGAAATTTATTAGTTGCAAAGGTTATAAGTGAAACTTGCTTTTGAATGTGTCTAAAGGGTTCAAACGTAGCAATAAAAGGAATACAATCCGGAACATTCTTTTAGATTCAGATTCAAGTACGTTAGTTATCTGAAAGAGTGCCCAACAAAAACCAAATATATGAGTTTAAGAGTCAAAACTAACTGATGTAAGAGTGTTTTCTTTTAATTTGAAAGACAAATTGCTTGGGCTAAGCCGAGGTCGCTTCGTCGGTACGTGTACAAATGAGGAAGTGAATGAAAAACTCATTACGCAAGAGTGCTATGAAGACTATTTCCCACACATTATTCACGATCAAGGTCGAAACACATGAACTCATTAAATAGTTAATACTTGTGTTTTTTCTTTACATAAGATTGTAAATACGACTTAAAACGTAGCTTTAACTTTCATTAAATCTTGAACTGAAATTCACTTCGAAAAACACTTGAAAAATGTCCACCCACGCCGGTAGTCGAGTGGGCTGAGGCGCACGTCCGCGGAGTTTCTTCCCTGTTGGCGTGGATTCGAATCTCCCACAGGACACGGCGATTTTTCTGGGTACTAGTGGTTGAGGCAATTCTACTGACAAGAATTGTATTTGTGAAGCCACTGGGATGTTGCACAGTAAAAATTTCATGCCAAAAATGGTGGCTCATTTGCAACATTTGTCAGGTTAAAAATTTCCCAATGTCCCCTTCCCTAATTTCCTTCCGCCTAAGCTGTGCTGTGAGCACAGTGTCAGTGTCAGTTGTCCCCTGAGCTTAGGCAACACCTTAAAAAAAACATGGATAGAAAATTTCCTTTTAGGTGAAAAGAAAATGTTTCGATTCACAGCAAGTCGACTTGATCATTGTTAGTGGGTCGATCGACTTACCTGGCACAGACACTACAACGAGTAGTCACAAATTTCCTTGTGAACATTTTACAAGTGTCTTTCGAAGTGAATTTCACTTCAAAATTTAATTCAATTTAAATGTCTCCATCTTGTATTGAATTGCATTCGTAGCTTTAACTGCTAAACATAACCAATATTCTTTTTAACCTTTTATTTATTTATATGTAAGGTACTATAGATTTGAGCAAATGTTTGTAATGTATAAAAATATTCATGATACACAAAAATCAACTATATAGCTTATAGTGGGAGAAGAAAAGAAATCATTTAATAAATATTCGTTTGTCCGTCTGTCTGTCCACGTGTTATCTCAAGAACGCTCTGAGCTATCCTATTAAAATTGGAGGATTAAGCTCGAAGATAGCCCGATTCGGATAACTCCTTTATAGGGTTGCTATATGAAATGACGACCAATAACAAATAAAAAATCGATTTTTTTCTTCTAAAACGAGAACGCTTCGAAGTAGACTGATAAAATTTAGCACACAAGTACCTTGGCCTCGCTCCGGAATTTTCAAAATCTCACAACTATCAAAAAAAACCTTTGTAAAACCAAAATATCCTTAAGGAAAATTAACCAAATCGGGCAGCCCCTTGAGAGGGCTACCATATGAAAGGTTTATTCATTTGTTCATATTCATGAAATGGCAAATGTTATGGTTTTATGGGGTTGCTGTTTACGAATATGACAATAGTTTTGTGGAATTCGAGGTGGAGAATCCAATATACTTGTTAAGATGTATGTGTAGTGATTAATTATGTAATGGTTCAATAGTATAATAGAATTTTATTTTTATTTTTTTAATTTTCCTTTCATTTGTATTTTTTTTAGATCATATTGCATTATTATCTCTACTGTTTTGCTTCCATGATTTAATAACACTTAATTGTGTCCTTTATCTCTATTCTACTCTATTCTTATATGTTTGCACCAGGTGTAAGTCTGTGTAATGCAACTGATTGCTGCCCTACTAATAGCACCGCTTAGTCAAGACAATTTAATATTTTTCGAAATATTTACAGGTCATGTAAAGGGAACCAATTTCACTCCGGATATGAGACACCTCTGAACACATATGTAAATATAATTGCAACACGAATTTTCCCACAATAATTCTGTTTGCATTGGTAAACTAGAGGCTCAAAAGCCGACAATTAAAGTCAGACAATTTGGTTCATATATTTTCCTGTCAAGCATCAGCTCAAATCCATCAAAATCCACTCGAAACAAATGTGGCGCATAGCATATCGTCTTTCAGCTTAACGATATATGATAGTCATATGTAATGTAATGCAATCGAACAAATTACAATTTGATGAAAAGGCTTGCAAAGCTGCATGAGTTCTGCCGCTGTGACTAATGATTTATATCAGGTTCATTCTCTAACGAACTCTACTCAAGCACGATATTGCGTAATAGTTAACGCCATTCACCATGGTACTATGGCAGCTAATATAATTAATTTCTACTCGAATTGCATTTTGTCTTCTGACTGGAATCGTCGGAGCGTGCACAATTTTCTTGCACCTTACAAAAGGTGCATAATAAATCAGCAATTATGCATACCAAAGGCCACAAACGCTAGATGCAGCCTGACGACATGATCGCATATGGAGAGGTCTAATACTTCGTCTTCTGACCCACTGAAACTATGCAGTTGTCTTTGAGGCATGAATAAATAAATAAAATTATGTTCACGATCTCCTCCAGAGTTAGCATCAATGTCAGCCTTATGGGCTTGCATCAGGCGTCTTGAGGCAGTCACTTGCTTTGTGTAGTTAATTCAGAGACTGCAAACGGCCGAAAGTATTCCAACCATGTCAGGGGCACTTGCAATTTCGGTATCGAGTGAACTATCGACAGAGTGGGCTGAACGTAACAATCGATGAAAATAGGCTGGATACATATACAGATACAACCTACAAGTACTAATCATAAAGCGGATGACTTACGAGTTTCCTCTCAGCCCATTGAGTCTGCGGGGAAAATTATAGCTGGCGCCTTTATCGTTTAAGATTTCTGCTATCCCCACATCGCGGAACTACAAACCCATAATGGAGTGGTGCGTTTTTCCATCTCTGACCTTTGTGAACCCCCGGCGGCACAATAAACAGAAAATCCCAGGAACTGGAAACTTACATGGCGGGGGAAATAAGCTAATAAAAGTTTGCGAATTCAGTGGTCGGATGCAATCGAGTAAGAAACTTCAAGCACTCCTGAAAAAGATCTGGGGTAAAGATATGCTAAAAAGTCTACGAACGGTTCATACCAATTAACAGGTCTTGTTCAAAAGTACAGTTTACTTCCATTACTGCATAATAGGATGCTCTAAAACATGTCTAGACATCTTGAGAGTTCGGAAATTTGCATCTCCTGATATCTCGCTTGAAGCATTACAAGTCACTTGCGTGATGCCTTAGAAGCAGCTACTAAACTAGATCCATTAGCAGCGAAGCTTAATTAGCATTCATACGTCAATATTCTGCAAAGATTTTTACAGTTTTGAAAATTTTACAAGGCTAATACCATTCCCTTGTTATTCTGAGAATGTGAGTCAGTTAGATAGCGACGCGACAGGAATTTTAATCGACTTGACGTTGCATAGATTATAGTCGTTGGGTATGGTTCACAAGGCCTATGCTATTGGAATTTAATTTACCAGTTACCGTGTAACATTTTCTACTTCGTATCTAGATACTTAGTCAATTAACATTCGCAAGTGCAATAGGTCTACGATCCGTTTATAAGAGATAACTTTCAGCAGAACTGAAAGCTCGTAATTATTTCAAGTCTGCTATTTCATTGATAGCAAAATTTTGCTCAACATTTTGTGGAAACAGAATATATTTAATACTGTAGGCGTAATTTTGCTGCACATCCATTGTTTTATTGTTTCGCATGCGTAATACCATCGATTGAATTGCGAAACCATGTGGAGTAGCTGCTATGTTTTGCAGACGAAGCTTAATGATATTGAGCAGTCAAAAAATATCTTGTTGTTGAGGTAAATTAATTTGAATAATCACATGCAAGAGCATTTAAAAAAATTACCGGGACTTACATATATATAGAAATACATAAGTTTTAATTTTAAGAGAAAATGGAAATTATTTTTCTTTATAATCATCATCCAGGTTCAGACATTTCTCCAACGAGTGTTCCAATCTTTCTTTGCGTTGTCTATAGAAAGAAGGATTCTTATTTTGGAAATAGCCTTTTACAAAGGCGGGGATGCGATGCTCAAGGAGCAGTCAAGGGGTGTCCTCAGGGTGGCGTACTATCGCCATTGCTATGGTCTCTAGTTGTGGACGGTCTTATGGTGAAGCTACGTGAGCTCGGATATGAAGCTGTAGGTTACGCAGACGACTTGGATCTTATTGTCACGGGGAAATTTGACTCAATCGTCAGCCCTTAGTGAGGTCCATAACTGGTGTGACCGTGACGGCCTTAATATCAACCCAAGCAAAGCCGTCCTTGTACCCTTTACACAGAGGTACAATCTGGACCTAGGTCCTATCCATGTATAACGGCTATCGATAACTCTGATGAAATTAAATATCTCGGCATCTGGCTAAATAAAAGACTGAACTGGAATGCTGCAATATATCTTGGGTAAGGATACACTAACCTGCAAGAAGCTCTTTGAAAGAACATGGGCACATTTCCATTCGGAAATTGGATGCATTAAACGCACTTAGGGTGCATTTTATGTCGAAAATATTTGTCGCCCTTGATGATCACGTGTGCATTCTGAAGCATATTTTTGGCTTTGAAAGCTGTTATGTAACGGACTATACATGGTCAAAGAAGTGTGCTTCGGTAGGAATCCTGATTCCTGAGCGGTCGGAGTGTGAGGGCAATAGTTCCCCTCTTGAAAGGCCTGAAAAGTGCCAACATCATCATCTTTTCTGACAACCAGGCGGTACTTAGGGCACTCTTTTCCTGGTGCTTCACTTCTAAAACCTGCAACGCTTGGCCTCGAAGAACAGAGTTATACTCTGTTAGGTACCTGGCCATCGACGCATAGACGGGAAGGGAAGGAAGGGCCCATCTCCCCGGCTCAATATTCCTGCGGCAACAAAAGCTGGTATGGGGAAATGGGCTAGGGATCTGTAGTAGTGCTATTGGGAGAATGTCCCCGGACTGTGTCAAGTTATGACCATGTCGGACTCTATGCCTATAAAACTTCTGCCGTATGCAAAGCGGCTCCTAGATTGCGTATGGGGTATTTATCTGGCCATCATAAGCTAAAGTATCACCTATTTGAAATGAGCCTGTCTAGTGAGATGGGGTGTCGTCTTTTCTTGGAAAACGAAGAGACCATCATACACATTCTGGATGAATGTCCGGTTTTGGCGTGGCTCAGAAGAAGGATTTTTATCCGGGAAGTCTTAGCGCCCAGTGAGATGAAATTGTCTTCGTCAATAGACTTTCTTGCTTTCATTATGAAGGCGGATAGTGTTTTGCAGTAATATATGGCTTGATTTTCTTTAGGTCGCAATGTCTGATATTTGGCAACCTCCCTTATTGTAATAATAATATAAAGGCCTCTGCTTCATTTAAGGACCTCCACCATTTCCCCTCTAAATCTGATCTTAATTGTGGAGAAAAACTGTGATGTGGATTATAAGAGGGCACCGAGTGATTTTAAATAGAAGAAAAAAATTTTAGTGTGCAATTAAAAAACCAATTACTAAAATAAAATGTTCACTATTTTTTTCTTTTTACGGTAAGAGAGACGATCGAGAGGGTTGAGATGCACTTCTGAAAATTCTGAATTTATTAAAAATACAGAATTGGAGTAGTAATAAAATTATTGACGAATATAAGCCAAACTGAACCATTATCATTCATTCATTTGTTCGATTTATAGATTTACAGAATTCAAAAGCATGTTGTCTATTTGAACTTGCATGTACAAAGTAAATACTATAGTTCTGCCGTATTCATTTCAATAATATCAAGGAATACTGTTTGACGTGAATTTCAATTTAATGCTGGATGGAATTCCCAATCAACGTGATTCTTCAGAAATTATGTGTAAGCGTTAATGTTCAAAGCACTTCTTCAATTTTTTGCTTGAATTTTTTGTTCCCATAAGTATGGTCGTTTTTTAAAAGAAAAATAAAACAAGTTAATTTTTTGTTACCAAAACGATAATTGAAACCCAAATCACACAAAAAGAAAACCTGAAATAGATTTGAATATCGCTGTTTGCAAGAATAAAAATAAAACTGCGGAAAATATGTAAAACGGAAATAATTTCAGACATTAGCGGAGTTGTAGTTGTAAGAAAGTGAAGGAGTGAAATAAACTCTGTAAAGTAAATGATGATAAAAGAGAATAAAATAAGAATTTACTGCATTAATATAATTATAAATGAGTAGCCATCCAAGAAAAAAAGCTTACGGCAAATCTAAAAAGTTTTATTAGTCATATTATATCACAGAAAACTTTTATTTAACACATATTAACACACATAAAATAAGCAACTGGAACTGGACTGGGGCCAATTATCAGTAATCAAAGGTGTTACTGCCAAAGTCCATACTTTAACGAAATACAAAATGAAGACGGTAGCAAAAAATCTTGTGTGACCGGTTTCAAAAAGCTTTACTGGAAATCGGAATGAGTGATTTCTCTAGAAGATAGCGAAATATCTTTGTACTGGCTCGTTGGTCTAGGGGTATGATTTCCGCTTAGGGTGCGGGAGGTCCCGGGTTCAAATCCCGGACGAGCCCCGTCTGGCAATTTATTTTAATCAAGATTTTTAAACAAATATTGTAATGTGTACTGAAATAAAGATATCGTCTTTCTTCTAGTGGGAGTCACAAATTCTAGGTGGAAAATCTTAGTTGTGAGATATTGCTATTTAAGTTCGACGCAATGTTAAAAATTCGTTTGGCCATGATAATATAATTTCAAACTACTTTTTGGAGTTGTTATTTTCTATAATTTCTTCAACTCACATAACCGTAATCAGACAGGTGTGATGTATTCACTGAAAAAGGAGACTTTATGTACATAGTGACTGCTGTCTGTAAAAAGCAAAAGAGCTTTGTTTTATTACTTTTCCATCTTTTTTATTTTGTAAATATCTTAAAACAAACAAAACTAGGAAGCATTCAACAAAAATTATTCGATTATTTTTCCGAAGTATGGATAATAACGTAATTTTCTAAGAAATTTAGTGGATACATGTCATTAAAACTCGCAAACTATATTATAAATCTGTAGATTTCCTATTTTTTCACTGTGTTTTGAAAACTTACCATACACGATTTCTTTTCAAATGGACGTTACTCGCCAATGGAGCGTTCAAATTTAAAAAAGTGCATGGCAAAATGTAAAGAGTAAAATAAAAATAAAGAATAAAATATTCCTCAGCAATATTATTTACAAATCTTGGTAATTTCATCAAATACGTCCTTATACCGAGATAACAGGAGTGCTAAGTTTTAAAGTAAGTTTTAAGCGTGAAATATAGTTTTACTCTAATAATAATAATCACATTACTGACTTAAGTAAGACAAAACATTGTAAATGGATCTATTATATGGATAACTCTTGCAAAACACAATGGCCTTTAGTGATTATTCTTATGCCGGTAGAAAATCTCGACCAGTGGCAGTTGCCTATAGGTTTTGCATCCAGAAACTTATAAATAATCTTATCCCACTTTTACCCGACAGTTTTACTCCTCAGCTAAACCTCAGCAAAACCAACAGTATTAGAAAAAAAAAAGATTTATATAACCTGAACAAACTTATTTTATTTAGTGAGCATTTATTTATTTTTTACAAAACGCTAAACATTTCGGCTTTGCTAGCAAAAATATTAACCTCGAAAATGTGAAGGAGGAGATAAATTACCAGGAAGTTATCTCAACCGTTCTTGAAACTTAAAAATAAAAAAGAAAACTAGGTAATAAAATGTGCAAACAAGATGTGCTAAAAAGATCATTTTAGCAAAGTAGATTTCACTACAGTGGTAGTTATTTAACACCCAGTAGAGATTTTGTACGAATTGTAATGAAAATATTTGCGACTTCTATGAATTTTTTACGGAGATTATGGGGGCGGACTATATTAAAAGTTGCAAAATTATCTTTAAAATTCAAATTAGAAGGTTATGTAATCGAAAATGTTACGTTCTGCTTATGGCATGCATAGAAATTTTAATGCATTAAAAAATTATTTTGGGACTTTCTGAGGTAAGTAATAAAAGTGTAATAATTACCTTCAGTCAGAGTGGGGAAAACGATGGATAAAAGCACCAGGAACTTACCTGAAAAAAAAATGTAAATTATTTTATTTATTTATTTTTATTTTATTCTAAATTAGTAAACAAGAGAAGAATTCTTGAAACAATATCGCTGTAATCCTGATTTGAAATCAATAGGAAACTTTTATCCTCATATTAAATACGTGGTCTTTTTAAGATTTTACTTAAGGTCAGGAACCAACCCTATGATGCACATAGGAGAACTTAGGTGGAGGAAAGAGACGATTAAGAATTTCCACCTGGAAAATGTTGCAATTCGTCACCGGACTTGGTATGGAATTTTTACTTTGCTACCTCTACAAAAACAATAAATTACGAAATACAACAATGTTTATCTAACAGCTAGATACCAACTTTGTATAGAGGACTTATAGGCAACATAATAAGGAATTTATTTATGTGAAAAAATAAAAAAATTGTAGGCGAAGTTTTCGAGGAAAATGCAAGTTTTGCTAAAGTTTATTGAAAAAAAAGAAAATTTTCCATATTTGAAAGGCAACTTCGTTGAGTGGAAACATCTACATGAAAGAAGTTGATACATAAGAAATGCCTAAACAACTACCTGTAAAACAATGTCTACTATGTTTCCGCACATTCAATAGTTCCGAAGTTAAGATTTAATATGTACCAACTCGGACACAATTTTTTTTTGAGGTGCCATACTTCAGTGGGTATGGCCGATGGACCCCTCTCCCTCCTCCAGAACATTTTTTTTCTTAGAATAAACCAAGGGATCACCTCTTAAGGGATTAGCATCTGAAATCTGGACACCCTGTATATTATTTATTTATTCCATGAATTTCTTTTTGTAGCCGTGTTTTTTCCCAACCCTTCATTGAAGAACTACCCTTAGATAACTGCGAATAATAACTATCGGTAATTTTTTTTTTCATTATGTTGCCAAATTGCTAAATTCTATTGTAGCATAAAAATGAGGACTTTAGCTGTTCAGGACATTCCAGTACAAATGGGCGATTTGTTTTAATATTATATGTGCAGCTGTTACCCGGTTAAGTCATTGGTCGTTACTATTAATTTAAATCTCTTCAAAAGCCTATGTCTTATTCCCCAATATCTGAAGCCATGTAGTGAGTGAATAACTTAAAGTTAGAAATATTTTAAATATTTAAGATGCAATGAAAAACATGTCTTAATTTCACTTTATTATTGATTCAAGCATATTGTTGTGTAAGATGCTTTACTTTTTCCAGGAGTATACCTACCTATTGACAACAAATTCTTAAATATATTATAATATATTTACAAGAAGAGCCCTCATAAAGAGATTCTGATCTTAATACGTTAGTCACGCCATTATATATTAAAGATATATTCCTCAGATATTCCTCATTAACAAGTTCTGTAGAAATATGCTAATGCAAGCCAGTCTCTATATCTGATCACTTCCTTATATCTTGATGACCAAACCACCAAGAAATTTACGGAACTAAAGGATTACCATATGTCAACATAGATCGTCTCAATCCGTTCCAGTTGCATGTTGTGCAGACATATCAGACAAAGATCTGATTGACACTTTGGGTTAAGTCACATGTTTATCCCGTCAGCGGTCTGGAGGCAGATTGATACTGCAAATAAATTGTGGAAACCGTAGAAGAATCCGAAAAGAAGAGGCAAACGACCAACAA
>QYTT01091335.1:0-14719 GCA_006980735.1 Dasypogon diadema
AAGGGAAAGCAACCTATCACTTTGAAATTTTGTACAGATGTGTTTTATGAGACTCCAAGTCGGAAAAACTAAAATAGACCACTTCTCCCCACTCCTTGGTTTTGCCGGCATATTGAATTTTTTTATTATTGGACATAATTCGAAAGGGAAGCAACCTACCACTTTAAAAGCTTGTACAGATGAGTTTTATGAGATAAATTATATTTACATCACATAGGGTATCAAGTAATCAGCCTAAGGCTAATTATGTATTTTATGTTTTTTAACTGGTTTTTACATTGCCATAAAGTAATATTTTAGTAAATAACTCGAATTAAAAGGGATTTTTTTCGGCATATCTGGGATAATAAACACTCCAGTTTTTCACTTAATTTCTTCTGTCTGCCTCTTTTGTGAATTGAATAATATCCTGAACCAATACTTTATTATTATTATATTATTTTGGTTTTTAATTAATTGTAAAAGTTATCAGCTTATTGTGAATAAAAAATGGAACGAAGAAATTTGTTTTATTACTAAAAATTAAAAATTCATAATTTCCATGAATTCAAGTCAATCGTTGACTTGACGAAGTGTTATACAAACTAATCAAGCTCCATAGCGTAGACATCTGAGGTCCCTGACTGTTCTAACAAGGTGAAGAAAAAGACAAAGACTTGGATTGGAATTCGTTGTGGACCCTAAAACACTTTATATATATTCCATACGTAGCCTTGAACATGAAATGAAAACACGTATGTAAAAAATTCCGCAAATATGGGCGCCTGTTCGAAAACGCAGAACTGCGTAACTTATACAAAAACTACACATGTAGATAATTGACTTGCACTTAAAATATTCCACACACTTTCAAATATTCCGTAATAACTATGGTAGGGAACTAAAGAGATGATAATTTGGGAATCGTCAACTCTCTGGCTGTAGATTAACTACACCTGTAGTTTATGCAAAAGTTGCGCAGTACTGCATTTTCGAACAAGTCCTATGTCATTTGATTTGGGATTGCTGCCTTCATTCTAGATCACACAGTAGTGAAAACAAAATGACGTACATAAAAGGATTTACGGATTTCCCATGTGAACTAATTGCTTTATTTTTGATTTAGTGTTCAAATTTTAGTTAAAAATTTGAAAATGCATAAGTGAGGAGAAAAAGCATATGCCAATTACCGCATAATAAATACATAGACTAACCGAAACGTAGGTGGCTTATATTAGGATCGGTGTTTTGCAAAGTCACACTTTAATTTGTACTAGTTGATAAACAAACAGCAAAATGCCGCACCCTTTGAATCGAAATAATCTCGATATAATTTCTTAACAGAAAAATCGTTAATTTACCATCATTTCGGGATTTTCAATATATTCTGGAATCCATAAGGGGAATTTTTCATAAATGTTCTGCATTTCATTTTTGCGATCAATAGAGAATGCTGGCTCTTCTGGCGGAAGTGGTTGTGGTTGCGGTGCTGGAGCTGTTACTTGTTGATGGTGGTGATGTTGCTGTTGTGGCGAGGCCCGCCGGCTCGTCGGCACTCTTGATCTACCTCGAATATTCGGTTCTTGTTTTGACATCTTTGCAATTGTTTTGCACGTAGAAAATTTGTAAGGTCTTTAACCTTGAAAAACAATCGCATCTTTCATTGAGGAAAATACAAATATTAATTTCTTCTTCAACGTATCTGGATGCAAAACACGTAAAAATAAGTAAAATGACATTGAGTAACACTGATAATTTGTAATGTGACCTTTTTTGTAATTGATTTTTAATAAATGGCAAACTATGATCGCTAGTTAGCATCATAGAAACTCGGTGAATATTAAACAACACAGATTGCTCATTTTCCAAATATGTCAAAAATTTATTAGTTACGCCAGATATTTAGATGTACGATAAATAGATAGTTAAAATATGTCATATACTAAACTTTTAAGCCCAAAACAGATTACATGTACTGAGCACCGCAGCCAAACAGCGAATTTAGTAACCAAACAGAAACGCTGTCCAATGGAACATCGAAAAGTGCCGCAACGAAGCTTTTGCCAAAATAACAACCGTAAATCGGGCTAAAATGTTCCTAATTTTTCCTTTTCCCAGTTGGCAGTATTGAAAAGCGACCAGCCAAATTTTATGGAAACCCGTGCTTTCTAACTTTTGGTTGCTCTGCTCAGTTATTGCAATCTGTTTCAGCCTTAAATCTAGTACGCTGCTGAATCGAATTCCGATTTCCATAAGAAATACGTGCATAAAAACTGGAGCGAAATTCCGATTACGAGAATTTCCCAATTGCATTCCATTGTGCGGTACGCTGTTGTATCGGAAAGTGAGTGGTAGAACGTAAGTTCTAAGTATTTTTCGAGAGATGGCTCCACCTGCGAGTGGAGACAAATTTTCCATATAGGCCAAACAGGAATAAATGCTTGGACAATTTATTCCGATTGAAGCCCAGTATGCAGTTCGAGCGAAAATGTCGGTATCCTGTTGGGCATATAAGTTGTCACGGAAAAAAATAGTGTAGAGTTAAGAGTGGAGACGGGAGGTTTTTCCGCAAAATAAATTTAAATAAAATCATTTTATTTATTAAATTTATTATTTTAGGTATTAAATAAATTTTTATCTTATTATTAAAATAAATCTGTCACTTCTGTCAAAATTTCGGTGCGAAATAAATGTCCGGGCATATAAATCGTTGAGGAAAAAGTCTCCACAGCACATCAAAGCGCCATCTTCAACCTAGAATGCTAACTAAAATTTTTCGCGTGAGCAGCGTACCACTTTGCGAAATCGGAACCGACAATTTCGGTGATACTTTTCGGTTGGATTTTTTTTTACAGAGGTTTGGTATAGGAACTGAAATTTTCGCTCGAACTGCATACTGGGCTTGAAGTGGCAATTTTGACAGCGGTTATCAGATGTGTTATATCTGTACCATTTCAGTATTCACCTTGTGGGTTTCAAACGTCAGAATGAAGTCTCCGAAATTTCATTTCTTTTCCACACTACTCTACACACTAGTTTTACCGTGTAGAAATAAAAGCTTGAATTGCAAATCGGAATTCCGATTCAGCAGCGTACTAGGCTTTAAGCTTGAAGTTTGCTATTTGAAAAAGAAAACCATTGGGCACTTATAAAATATTACCGTTGCCGTTGTATTACAACATGGTATTCATAATATATTTCATCAACAATGCTGATTGTTAATAAGTCTAATCATAATATTACTTAAGAAAATGAATATGTGTGATTTAGTACCTTGTATAAATATATAATGACCAGAAAGAAAATGGTGAAAGTATAGGTGAATAGGCTTTACTTGTGGGCAAAGAAGTGGAAACATTTGTAATGAGCGCTTTGGAAGACACTATAAAAGCTCACCTTCATAGGTGTACTGTGTGGATTGGTAAAGATAAAAATCTAAACGTAAATCAAAATTATTAGATAAAGTAATATGTTATGAGGGTCCAATGGTTTTCTTTTTACAAATGTTGAAAATTATTCTGATCAGCTTATGATCTCAAAAAAAAATTATTTACTACTTTTTAGTGCAATTTGGTTTTAAAAGAAAACCAATGTTCAAAAAAATTTATTTGATTTATTTCGAAATCGTTTCTGATTAGAAATACGTGCATACAGTCACTCAAGAAAGTATTCCAACAATTCATAGTTTTTAAAACAATTGTAAAAAAAATACTAATAAATAGGAAATGTTTGAATAATTCTTTTGTTTTATTCTCATATACCTAAATATTAACATTGAAGGAAAATAATTTGTTTTCGAATTTTTTCTTCAGTTTTTCTTCGGATTCGAAGCACAGCGGACGTGTATCCCATCTGTGACGACTCGGTTGTAATAAAGCCATCAATGCCGAACCTACTATTCTATTTTGTATTTCGATTTTTTTATTAATAATTAGTAATTTAATAATACCACTGTGATTTAATGTGGTACTTTTTTAGCATTATACCCTAGAGGGTGAGCCTTCGGTGCCTTCTGGTGGCATTTACAGGGGATCCCCCAAAACCAAGATGAAGGATTTTTTCTCAGTTGCTCTTTTGTAACTCGGATCACAGATCTGTTCTGCTTGGAGCAGCGTCGTGAAACAGAACTTAAAATAGAACCCGCTATGTTCAGATTCAGCTTAGCTTCACAATCCATTCCATTTCTTTTGTAGATCAAGATTACGCATTTGTGCAAGAGAGCAACTTCCAAAATTTAAAATATTTCTGGATTCGGCCAGACGCTATTAAAAAAAATGTATATAATTTTATTTTTCATTTATCTCATTTGAGTTCTGCGATTACTCATGCGCGTCCGATAGATAATGCACCTAATGCTAATCTATAATAATTTTCTTTTGCCGACTACTGGTAACGTTTTCACAGCAATCCGCATATATTTTTGCAGAAGATATAAAAAATCCAGACTTTCGGGAGAAATGAAAAGAAAGAAATGAAAAATGTTTCTTGTAAGTAAATCATCATTTGTGGAATATATAAGTACGCTTTAATCAATAGAAGTGCAGGCTTTTTTTTACGAAGACCTTAAAATTATACTGGTATATGTTGCTATAACTGGCAAAATAGAGATGGGCACCACTTTACAGATAACATTTTAAATTTTATATTTATCAAATTAATGAAATAGGAATTATAAGGAAAATTTCACAATTAGATGATATATAAAATTACTTACGGGAAAAGCGCGAATCCGCATCTTGCCCTCCTTTTTGGGTGCAGAACCCCTTAAATTCATGTTGACAAATCTCTGGCAGTTGTCCTCCACTTCTAAAGCAATATTTGCAAATCTTTTCTCAAAAAATAATCCTTTAGAAGCCAGAGAATTGGATATTCGTTAACATAAGCTGCTGCTAAGCGTTGCGTGCCCTGCAATAAAGATTTGCTCATATATTTTACAGAAATAAACAATGATCAAGTACGCAATCATAAAATGAACATTTACCACTATATTTCCGATTAGAAATTGCAAATTATTTTCATGCCATGAACTACTTGAATGCGGACAGCTGAGGCACAGCAAAAGCTTCCTCGATGACGGATGATAGCTAATCACCGTAAACAGAGGAAACCCCTCAAACAAAGCAATTCACTGGTCAACTTTTTATTTGTTACTTCAATTAGATTTTCTTGAACCACGAGAAAACAAAGGTATCTTCAAATATTCTAAATTCTGACAATTTCATTGCGAAAATTACGAACAAAAAAGAAATTCTCCTCAAATTCCCTGTCCGTCACGCATACGTGCTTGTGTGTGTATGTAGAGCTGTCATAAAAGCAAGGATGGCAACAAATCGAAGCAAGATCTCGATAAGAAATCAAACTGTCCTATATATTTCCTCATTTCGATAAGTTTCAATTTGAAAAATAAAGCTTAAACAATATACAAACTTAATTATTAGATTTCTAAATACTAATCCTGCGCTCTGCAAAAAATTAAAATCACCAAAAACAAGAGTGAGGGTGTAGACCCTACGAAAAAACAAAGTTAATCCTTGCAATCAATACCAATTATTGCTTCCTACACCAATTTCCCTACCCTATTTTGTGCAATGAAGTTAGAGACAAGGCAAGCTCCAAATAGTTGTCAAATGAAGGAAATCCAAACGACCCTACGCACACAAACGGATTCACCATGATTTGAACTATTTTTTAGTCTTCAGTGAATAATCACTCAAAAAATAAATATGACTAATTGTGTTCCCAAATACTTGAAATTACCTTTTAAAAGAATTCGCTTGGTCTTTCGGCACCAAATCCCAAATACATCCGAGTTTCAGTGGTCTAAACGAAAGGGACAGGGACATTACAACCCACGTATGACATGTGTCAAATATCGCAGCCGTACTGCTAAGAATTTTCCGAAAAGCTATTAAACGAATAAAACTCACCACAGAAATGAAACTTCCTTTCAAAAACTATCGAATTCTTCTCTGGCACAGTAATTATATTCCACATTTAATTCAATAACTTCACTTTCAACGACTTCTGTCACTACAGATACGACCCGACACCCGCTCTATCAATAAAAGAAAGTTTCCATTGTTACTCAA
The DNA here is from genome assembly GCA_006980735.1 of Dasypogon diadema. Taxonomy (NCBI): domain Eukaryota; kingdom Metazoa; phylum Arthropoda; class Insecta; order Diptera; family Asilidae; genus Dasypogon; species Dasypogon diadema. The sequence continues at coordinate 6,069 of QYTT01091335.1, forward strand.
TACTTCGGTCGCTACGATTTAACTAATTATTAATAAATAAGCCACTGCCTTAATTAATTTATGTTTAAGCGGCATATTTATTTCTAAAACTTCCTAATCGAATAATTTTACTTTTCTGTGAAGTAGAGACACTTGCGATTCTCAATGTATAAAAATAAACCAACACAGATCTAGGGACTTTTGTATGGATAGAATTGTGTGTGTTCCCAACTTCGTTTCGTTCCATATATTTAGTCAATAATCATGTATAGGGTGATCATAATAAGTGGAAAAGATTTCTTCAGATATGTGGTTATCATAATTAAACTAAAATGATTTGCATTTATTGTTTGACGTAACATACGGAGACCTTGAGAGAGCATTTCCTTTGAAAACTGCGGCTTAAAAGTGGGACCATCCCATACCTTATACTTTAAGACACAGATTTAACTATAAAATGTATATCTTCTGCAAATTTGAAAATATCCTAAATAAATAAAATATTTTTACCATTATTCTCCACTTTTCGCATATTTATAGACGTGAAATATTCTAACTTGTCGTATTTATTCTTTCCGTGCGAACAAGGTTAACACAAATGTCCCACTTTTTGGAGACGATGCTCTCTCCATATTTATTTTATGTATCTCACAAGTAAAATGTGGCAAATGTCACGGTATACAGACACAAAGATGTGCTAACGATAAAAATGACATTTTGCTGATGACGTCACCCCGTCAAAGTTGAATGGAAATTTTGAATAATTTAGAAATTATCTTTCATTTATTTCTTTTTTTCCAGCCATATATATTCCTTAAAATGCATAGAAAACTCTGATGCAGTGATGTCACGTAAATAAAATTGGCGGAACCAGTATTTGGGCTTACCATACCTCGTGTTCCCTATACCATGGCCCATAGGCAAATGTGTCCTGTCCTGACCCAAAGAAACGAAAGAGACCCGAACTCCGTATAAAATAATTGTCGGTGAGGATTTGGTCGGTATAAGAAGCAAAGAAGAAATAATAATAAGAAAAGGCTCATTACTTGTTGTCTCCAAAATAACAAGGATGAATATAGTAAGCTTCTTACGTCTTAGTGAATCAGGCTCAAAGTTAGAAGGACGAAACATGTTTTGTGTATTGTTCATTTTCTGATATATCACCCATTCTTACGGATCATACTCGATCATTTACTGGGTTTGTGTGGCTACTCAAAAACAAAGTTTTTCGTCAAAAAAAACCCAATTCGTCCCCACCGTGTCAAGCAAGAATACCGTCAACTCTTACAGCTTGCTTTTGTTTCGATGAAGATGAAACTCCAGCAACTTTACGTTGCGTATTAGGCCAAGATCTTTGGCAAGATTAAATGAGTTGGAGATTTTGATATTCCCAAACGTCTAGCAAGTTTCCTTATCGAACGGACCTTATTTCTTCGAATCTGCACTCTTACAACTTTAATGTGTTCCTTACTACAAGCAGCTCGCGGACGTCCACTTCTATTACGGCCTCTTTAGCAGAGAACGTTTCCTTAAAACATTTAATAGTTATATAAATAAAATTCCGTCATACACACACTTCAGAAAATCAATTAAGGATGGTTTATTATCATCCCATATTTTGATATAGATCGGCTAGCCATAACAGTTTACCCATCTCAAGGCTAGCAAAAATGCAAAAAACGGAAGGATGCTGCTAAACAAAACTTCATGATATTCGTATTCAACGTTTAAGGAAAAATCCTTTTAATTCTAAAAAAAAAAAAAATATAAAAGTAACAAATTGACATTTTGAGCACCTGAAGTGTAACAAGTAAGCTCATGGTATGTAAACGTAATTTCCATCTTCCCTTTTGGCAACATATTCCTTCTCAATCATATGAGAGATCCTTGAATTTATAGTCATCACATTTGGCTTAAATCTATTTTTAAGGACTGAAATTACTTCTGATATTAAAACATTGTGCTAAAAGTTGAATAAATATTAATCGAAGCCGTATCTGATTATGAAAAATACCTACAGCTAGTGTTTTCCTTGTTTTCATGATACGAACGATGGCAGCGTCAATTTCAACCCTCCTTTCTGCTTCTGTCCTTGTCCAGACAGCCTTAGCCTCTTTATCCACTTGTTCAATTGTAGCTTGTCGCGGTGGTACTTTAATCCTTAAAATAAAATATTCAAATTACAAAAATCAAGCACTTAATGGATTTTTTTTTTCCTTCTTTGTAATGATTAAAACGGAAGCAGCCATCTTTCAATGATGGAGGTGAGCAAAGATAGAAAAAGAAATAAAAATCATAAGCAATCTTCTTTATATTCAGTAAAATTATCGCCCATATCTCTGCTTTGCTGGCATATTTGCGTTTTTTTCGAAATTTTTAATCAGGCTTTGGCATAATTATGGCTGGATCTGAGTGATACAGCGTCTAATCTCCTCCCTCAAGACTTGAGTGGTCGTAGGCTTGCTGACATAAACTCTTGACTTCAAAAAAAGTCTAAAGGCGTTAAATCGCACGATCTAGGCGACCATGTCTAGTCACAGAGACAGGAGATTACACGCCCTGGGAATGCCTCGTACAATAATGCCATTGTTTCACGTGATGTGATGGTTCGACATCAATAATCGACCCAGTCTCCTCGAATTTTTCGGTTGATGTTTTTCAGTTGATGCATTTCGAACATTTTATGCGAAATTCATCGATCATCATAAAGAAAATTTCCGTACAACTGAATGTGCTGTGGAGAAAATTTCGACGAGTTCTAATTGCTTAACATTTAGCATCTGTTTAGGGATCAGAGATCAAAGAAAAAGTTACCTTTAATGGGTAAGCTCATGAAATCTTTCCAAAAAGCCTCATTTCTACTCATAGAAAGAAAGATGTCAAAGCCAACAATTTTTACAAAGTGCCTTTTTTGACAAGGAAGTATTTGCTTCCGACACTCTTCTTATTCCCTTTTGAGCAAGTGAACAAATCCTACGAGGAAGTTTTTGAGTCGTGCACGAAACTGGTTTTCTTTCTCATTTTTGTTTTCAGATTTCTTTCTCCTCATTTATGCTCTTAGCTTTCTCGTTTTCCAGAAAGAGAGCACGGGAACTCATGAAGTAAGTACAAAGAGGAATTCGAAAAACTTTCTACTCGAGCTTTTTACTTCCTGCTGCTAGCTGGAAGCAAAATTTGAGTCGCAAGCTCAACCCCGCTTCTTACCGCATGTGTCCCTGTCCTATCCCTTCTCTTCATTTTTCGAGTGTCGGACACAAAAACTTCCTCGCCAAAAGAGGAACAAATGGAAACGTTCATCGCAAAACAAGATTCTTATTGGAAGCATGTTGGGAGTTGGCTGAGTAAAATCACACAATTTTTTGTGCTCATTCCTGTTTTCGTAAAAAATACTCACTGTTGGCTCCCAACAAGTTGACACTTAGTTGCCGACATGTTGGCAAAATTTATATGAGTGGAAGCTAGGCTAAAGAAGTCTTATCGCTAAGGTGAATAGAAAAGAATAAGGAATAGTTCTACAAAAGGTTCTAAGTAGAGTGCTTTTTTTTAGTTTTTCTTCGCTAAGATGCAATTTCTAATATATTATCAATTTAGGAATTAATTTAAAAAATGCAGTCAGACGGAAAACTGCGACTACTTGGAGCTATTGAAGCATGAGAGTTTTAAATACGGCTAACGTGGGGCAAAAGGGTTGCATTTTGGGAATATAGTTTGTGCCGCGGAAAAAATAAATTTTTTCATCTCAGAAGAATAATTTTTTACTTGCCCAATGGCTAGCTAACCCTATGCAACATTACGCTACAATCCATAAGTACAATTTTCGTCAGTAAGAAGATTGTGTTAATCATTGGTACCATACAAAGAAGCAGATGTACAGAATCGAACCTCTGTAATATCGAAACTCGCTTCAGCTTATTTTAGAAACCTTTCCAATTGCGTACATGAATTTGGCTAGCAAATCGATAGCATTTAAAGAAGTCTTACGTTCGCTATATTTATTTGACCAAATGTTATTGGGAGCAGTTTTAAAAAACTCAAATCAATATTAGTTCTTACTTTCTCAGAAACATTGTTTCATTTGTGACTAACCCAGGTAAGCCCATTGGTACATAATGTAACACCCTTTTCTGTAAAATTCACAGAATATTTAGTGAATTTAATATGAAAATTTACTCCCCGGGGCATATTAATAACATTTTACAAAATAATTTACCTTTAGCGGTGGAAACAATAGGAACGGTGGAGGAGACATCATACTTATTCCATAGAAAACGAAGAGCCCTGCTACGGGGACATAAAACAATTTAAGTTTTCATTTCTCTTTGATAAACATTGCTACCGTTAGGGATTATCGTCTTAGAGTATTACAAAACAAACTGTCCACGGTTAAGGGTTAAAATAAGTAAAATTCGGGGCTATTTGGGTTAATCCATCCTCTGGCCATACAAAAAACAATCGCACAAAAACGACCGCAAAGAAGTAAAGGGCACAAAGCAAAACCGCGTAAAATAACATACAAAAAGGCAACATATAAACGAAACTGAAACAGATTAGGAAAAAAGTACTTATGTTAAACTAAGGTAAACTACACAAAAACCAATTTAATGTCATTTTTAAACCAAAGACCGTGTAAAAACCTAATAAAAGTAAGTCGCGTAAAAAAGACCACGTAAAGGAGACCCAAATGTAACTAGATTGTCCTAACTTACCTCCTCAATTTCGAAGTATAAGTTTCATTAATTGTGAATACATCCTCCTCCTCAATATTTTTACCATCGCTCTCCTTATTTAAAATTTTATGATGAGGTTTACCTAAGGCAATAGGAATTAAAGAACATTTTAAGTCGGTGATAGGAATATCTGTAAGTGCATGCATTTGGCTCAATGTTAAGGATTTGTGGTCATTAAAGAGCAGTATCAGCACAGCCTGGAAAAATATACCATAATTCACAAGGAAAAAAAAACTACATGATGTAATAACGAACCTGTAGAGTGGAAACAATGAATGTATATTTCACAGATTTTTTATTGCTCTTAAAATTTCCGTTTATTTGAACATCACCTATAAAAAAATCGTTAATATTATTTGTAATTTTTATTTTTATAACAATACCAAATTTAGAAAGAATGCGAAGCTTTCTCCCATTATGCTGTTGATCATAGAACTTCTTAAATATGTTGAACACACTATTAAATGACGGTGGAAATATACAGGGTGAATAATCCTATGAAATTATACTTTTTTACAGGGTACGAGGTAAAATCAAGTACAACTTACCACAGATCTCCATGATCCTTGATTTAAAATTCTTATAGAAAATTCAAAGTCAAGCGGTTCTTTTATATTGACATTTAAGTAATCCGAAAACATTTCCATGTGTGTGCTCGAAATTTCAATATCCCCAATAATATTCTCAAAAATCTTTGTGCTGCATGTACACTCTGTCTGGAAATTATACTTTTTATTAATAAACAGTAAAGTAATGTAATTGGTTGTAATACCCTAGATATAAAGAAGAAAACAAAACAAAAGGCAAGTAGTAGTTTATACAGAGTGTCCCAGTTAAAGCGACCGATCGGGCGTTCAGTGATAGGTCTCAATGAGACAAACAAAAAATTGTATGGGAGACAGGGGGCAAATTTAAAGGTTTTCGAGCTAATGACACTTGGATGTTTTTTGGTCATCCTTCACGATGGAGGCCGTATAGTTTATTTCTGTGTATCACGAATATTTTTATGCATTATAAACGTTTGCTTAAACTTATAATATCTATCTATAATACATCTGGGGTATAGACCGAGGACATGAATATTATCCTGCGAGATAGCTCAAGTGCTAGTTTCAGGGTAAAACATAACTTTAAAAGTATTAGTGGAAAGTTGGTTTGTTTTGGTTTTTTATGTGCTATTAAAATAAGTACAAATAAGGATTCTATTGTTGAGGGAGAAAAATATTATTTCATAACTCAATTTTATAAAAACATATGTTTCCAGAAAGTTTAAAAACTGCTCTTAAGAAAAAAGGAGCTAAAGTTACCGGTTCCAAGGCTGTGCTATAAGAGATTTATTACGGGGAACAATAGGAGAATATAGGTAAGTATTTTTTCATCTTAGCTATCAATTCCGAATATATTGTGAAAAACTGCAAGTATAGTGTTATTGTATTATAAGCACACTGTGTTCTTTCATTTCATAAACACGAAAGTACATCAATTTCTAGAAATTTACTCGCAGTACTTAACGTGAAAAGGAAGTAGTAAAAATGCGCAAGTGAGAATGCTACCAGTTTTCAAAGTTATGCAAATTTTTTGACTAAATTAAAATATATCCACATACAACTCCGTACACTCTTAGAGGCTGTCAAATTTCGCACATTAAATTACCTTACTTACCTTTAAGCGTAAAATAACCCTGTTTTCTATTTCTGGAGAAGTTGGATTTAAAGAAAGTAATCTCTTTTGCAGATTAAATTTATAGAAATTTTCGAAAACGTCCTTATTAACGAGAATTTTATAAAGCTCTAGGAAAGTCGAAATATTTGCTTCTAAATCTCTTTCTTGTACCTAACAAATTAAAATGTAAGCTCACATTCTAAATGTAAATAAATATTACTTACCTTTTCCTTTCTTAAAACATTATGTATATGTAAAGCTAAATATTGGGGCATTTCACTGCTCGTATTAAAGATATCAATAAAATCTGAGTTAATGTTGCTGCATATTTCCGCATCTTTAAAACATCGTTTTTCATAATCAAGGAAACGTTGTTTCAATCTCAGCAAATTTGCAACTATTTCCTTCTGATCTTCGTATTTCGGTCCTTCAATTATTGAAATTCCTTTCTCACGGAAAATATTCGATATAATCTGCTGAAAGTTGTTAATGCAATTGTTGCTGAAAAACCATTTGTACAGAGTTTGCAAGTAATGATCATATAAACAGCCATCAACGTTAAGAATTAAATGCAAATCTTCCTCGAGTTTTGGTAGTTTATCCAAGTTATCTTTTATGAATATATCTATTAAAAGCTTTAGTATTTTATCCTCCGTATTTTTGTGCAGATATTTCGCAACTCTTGTCTTTTCATCGTGTACATATTTCTGAATGAAAATAATTATTAAACGGTCCTTGAACACTCTCAAACAATCCTTACCTCATATTGATTTATGTAACTAATTGTATTTCCATTTTGCAAATGCTCTTGTGACTTTATAGTATAATAAATTCTAGTTTCTTGTAAAAAAGAATTTTCAAAATACTTCTCATAGAGAATATAATCTCCCATGCTAAGAATAATATCAATAACATTCTTGAATTCTCCAGCACATATGATTTGGCCGCTTCTTTCATTTTTTATTGTCTTCAGAAGGATAGAGTGTAAAACACCTTTATTTGGTTCAAACACCTAAACGAAACTTTTTAATTTTCGTAACTAAAATAATTAGAAACATCTAACTTCACGTTTGAACTCATTTATACCCAAGTTCTGCACAGTTTGTGGATCCAGACTCTGTAAAATATCATCTTCCAAGAAATATAATAACTTCCTAAAGCATTCTAGAGTTTTTTCATGATCTTGCCAGGCTTTGATGAAAGGCTCCATTTGAAAGTGATTAAGAGCTGATGTTATTACGGGCTTCACTCGTTTAACCAAATGATTTCCAATCACATCCAATACAAGCCTACGGAGCTTAGATGATTCTTTATACCTAACGATTTCATATACGAAAAAATATATATCGTTGAAGGAAAATTGTGCACCCTCTTTCATTTGAATTTTATCCAAGGCATCTCTAAGAAAGTCTAAAGTTTTCGTCAGTTTCCCATGTTCCTGTAAAAATATAATAACAAAATATACTACTTGATTGATTATCAATTTTTACTTTATCAATAGTAATAAAGATTTTGTTTTTTTTTAATTTTTACGCACAAATTTAGGTCTTTAGGAACAGTTCCAATTCAGTTAAATTTACGCCAGCGTAAACGAAGAGCAGCTGAAAAGTCCTACTATCATATAGCTACATTGTTCCACTACAAGCATACCAAGATTCGTTAATTTCCGTTCACTGACTCCTTGTGAGTGGTGGTGGTCTGTATCACCAACCACCAGAGTCAAGTACGCCTATGTCATCATCCTTTAAAGCTGTTTGTGGCAATGAAACTGTTGATCGAAGTGTTACGAATTTGTGCACAATCAAATTTCGTCCATTTGAGGATGAATTGAGGATCGCGACCGAATATCGAAAGAACGGCCATTATAAAGCAATTGGATTACTTCATCCCAAATTTGAAGATTTATCATTTCACCATGCGGTGAAGTCGTGGATCAAAAAAATGTTGCCAGAATTTTTCATTGGCGGGATAAGAAAACTGCTTTACGTATAGCTGCAAATGGTGATTACATTGAAAAGTAAATACACAATTTTGTAGCAAATCAAATGTACTTTCATACCACTTTTGTTTTAGCCTAATAACTCTTTTCGTTTCCGAGTTAGGAGCAAGTGTGCATTACTTTTCAGCCGCCCAACATATAAAATTAAATGTTGAGCATTAATTACCGTTGCTCGAATTGTGATGAAGAGTATTCTAACAAAACAAAACCTAAACGAAAGGAAAATTTTGAATATTGGCATATAATCCCGCGACATCATACTGCAGGCTTGCGCACGCCTACAA